>VZRI01003147.1:108207-123810 GCA_013397515.1 Upupa epops
GGCTGCTCGGAACCCGCTGTGTGAGCGCGCCCCCGCCACCCTTTACTCACAGATAACTCTCTCCACTGCTCCTAGGAGGAAAAAGAAGTGCATTCGGTACTTACAAGGAGAAGGACGCTGTGCCAGCCCAGTTTCTTCCGATGGAAGTGCTATAGACTCCCCCGGCTCCCCTCCGGACGCAGCCCACTGCATCTCCTCCGCTCCCCCCGCAGCCAAGCTCGCAGCCCCCGCCGATTCTGCACACAGACCGCAGCCAGACCCCGTCCCCGGCTCCGCAAACCTCCAAACCGCCACCTGCTCCTCCAGACTGACCGCCAGGTCCTCCTCTCCTCCCGCACCCACAGAGTCCCCGGCGGGGACATAGTGGCCGGGATGCTGGGCGCTTCGGTTTCTTCAGCCACCTGGTTTCGCTGCCCATTGAAAAGGACCAGAGCCCCCTCCAAATCCCCCCAGCTCACTGTTCCAACCTGCCAGGTTAGGCCACAGGATGTCTTAAAGATGCTGGAAAAAACCAAAACTCCTTGGGATTCCTTTTCTTTTCCTTCCTTTCCTTTATTTTTTCCCCTGGTTGGTTGGTTGGGATTTGGGGTTGGTTTTTTTTTTTGGAGGGTGGGGGATGTTCAAGCTAGAGAAACGATTTCAAGAGAAAAACAGAAAAGGTTACCAAAAAAAATAACTACTTGCCAAATCTTCAAGAGCTGATGAGTAAAGGAGCCTTTTGTCCCTGCCCTGTGCTGCTTTTAATTTTTACTCTGGGGGTTTGTTTGGGGTTTTGCGTTTTATTTCCGATCTCTTTTGTAATCACTTTCTCCTCCGAGCGTGGCAGAGCCCCCGTCCTCAGCTTGCTGCAGTAGATGCTAGGTGCTACCAAAATACCACTGGCTTCCACACCCTGCCTTCCGTAGCCACTGAGTAGTCACTCCCTCCCCTCCCTCATCCTCCCCCCACCCCAATTTTCATAGCTGTTTCACCCCCGGAGCTGGAAAAGCTGGAATAGGAGCAGTTGGTTCTTAAAGCCTTTGTAGCTGCAAAGTCAAGGTAGCGTCGCTGGTTTTTCTGATCTGGAACTTCGAAGCCAAGGAGGTGGATTTTACTGAGTTGAGCTTCTTGTTGGAGAACAGGAAGATGATGTTTACAGGTCTCTGTGCACAGCACAGGGAGCGCAAACCCCGCGGCGAACGGGGGGCTGATCGCTCGCTGCCTCGGGCGGCTGCAGGGTCTCCCTCGCTGGAGGAATCGGCTGCTGCAGACAAAAGTTTGGGCAAAGCCTCCAAATTCTCTTTGTCTCTGTGCTGCCACCTTGCCCTGACTCTGCGAGCAGGTTGCCCAGAGCCCTGGCACGCTGGCCTGAGCAGGTGGGGTGGGTGGAGGAGTGAGCTCTCCCCTGGGCCGGGGCGGTTTGGCAGCAGAACATCACACTACCCCGCTGTTCACTTCAGGGAGACCCTGTGTGGGGAACCCTCTGCCAGATCCGAGCCCTCTGAGGATCTGATCAATCCTCTGAGGATTGATCGCTCACCTGGGTAGCACAACCCCACTGTAGCTCTTCTGCACAGACCCGTCCTCACCCCCACACCGATGCCCAGCGGTGCCGTCGCTCTCTCCAGCCACACTGAGCAGACTCTGGTGCTTTATTTCTATTTAAAGCTTGATTACAACCCCCCAAAAATACTGTGGGCAGCCTGTGATCTCCCCAAACCGATGGAAACCCCAAGTTCAAGTTCCTGACTTCAGGTTGAGAGCTCTGAGAGACCACAACCTAGTGCTGAGCAGATGGCTTTGCCTGCTGTAATTCAGACTGCTGAGGAGAGGGAGAGAAGACGGGGCTGTCTGCCTGCTCCTGCTGCCCACAAAGGGTTTCCGAGTCCTGAACAGGAGTCCCCGTCCCTGCAGAAGGGCCAGACGTTTCCAGAGGACCTTCATCAGGAGCCTTGCAGTTCTTTTCTTACCCAAGCAACCCAGCCAGACAAACCCTCCTTTCCATCGGTTTCGGTTTCACGTTGGACTCAACTTTTTCAACCGGTTGATGCCTCCAAGACTGAAAACTTAAAAAAATCCCCCAAAAAAAGAGAAAAATAGAGCCAAAAAGGAAAAAAGAGAGGACCGAGCTGGTTAGTCCGCAGAGCAGCTTCCTTGGGTTCATTCCTTTTCATTTAGGTGCTTTTTTTGCTCTAGAGTAGTGTAGATCCACCCGGGTTTTAAGTCCAGTTGTAGTGTAGACGGCCTGAACCTATCGCTTGACTCCTGTGTAAACACCCTGAACGAGAAGCTACCTGCCCGAGCCCCAAGAAGCTTGAAGAGAGTCACTTTAGAGCTGTAAGAGAGTCGCTTTCATGGTGGAA
This sequence comes from Upupa epops, assembly GCA_013397515.1. Taxonomy (NCBI): domain Eukaryota; kingdom Metazoa; phylum Chordata; class Aves; order Bucerotiformes; family Upupidae; genus Upupa; species Upupa epops. Next base: position 110,550 of record VZRI01003147.1, read on the forward strand.
CAGAGTGGTTTTGAAGCTGGAAGAGTTGTTGCACCCGTAGAGAAGCAGCGTGACCCAGACCGACTGCTGCCCCTCCACTTAGGCTCCTACTGCTGCACTCAGAGGGTTCACCCTGCGGCACCAGCTTAACCAGCAGCCTGCTCCTCTATGAAACAAGAGTTCATCATCTGATCACTCGATGATAACAGAAAGAACCCCCCAGAAAAATTGTTTCAGACCAAATCGGATGGCGTTTGCCACCCTGAGCCCCTCGGGTGGAGTAGAAGCTGCTGCCACCACCACCACCACCACGGCCGGCGGTGGCCCAGTGGCACTGGTGTCACTCACTACCCGCCTGGTGTGGAGGGTTGGATGAAACAGCAAAGCTTAAAGCGGGGACCAAAGGAAAAGCAGCTGTGGCTCAGGAGCACCGGAGGGACTTGAGGGGAAGGTCCTGATGGAGCAGCAGAGTCCACAGAGCAGCCGCCGCTCATTTCAGAGCCCAGCAGGACTTTCACCCCTTTCTCTATCTCCAAGCCCCTCCGCGGTGTCGCGGGGCCCTGCCGGAGGTCAGGGCGCACTGACCGGCATCGCTGTGTTTAGATTCCATCCGATTCCTGCAGAAGCTCCCTAGAGAAGCCCTCTGCTCCCCCTCTTTCTCTGGGAGCCGTTCCCGATGCCTTCAGAGCACGGGAACAGCCTCTGAGCCGCAGCAGGAGCAGCATCACCACCCCATGCCCTCTGCTCCACGCTCCATGCCAGCCCTCACCCTGTGCCTTCAGCTCCGGCAGCGTGAACCCAGAAGGCCACTCGGAGTACCCGAACAGGGTCGGTTTGCACCGCTGTGACCCAGAACAAACTCCCCGTGTGATTTTTAATTCCCCCCCCCCTCCCCCCCCCTCCCAAATCCCACAAAGAAGAGAACTCGGGAGCTGCCCTGCTTCGGGGACAGAACAGGGAGCACAACCGACCTCTCTGTTGGTGCGAAGCGACGCCAACACAAAGTGCTTTTTGCTCGATGCCAAAACGAAAACACAAGTGTCTTGGGAAACCAAGTGGGAGCTCTTTTTCTATTCCTATTTTTTAACAGAATGAGGGAGGGGAGGGGAGGGAGGGAGGGGAGAGAAAAAAACTTGACCCTTTTTCAGGTTTTTATCGCCACAAGGATTTGTTTTCATTTTTTTATTGGGGGGAAAGGGGGGGGTTGTAGTTGTTTTCAAAGTGATTATTGGACCTCCTGACACCAGTTTGAATGTAGAAGCCGTGGCAGTACCGCTTAGTTAACCCCCAGACAAGCACCGCCTGTTACGTAGCAGGGAGAAGGGTTTTTGCAGCTGCACTGTTTCAGTCGTCCGACCGATCCATCCCTGGCGGTGATTTCGTTGTTTTCATTTCACTGAGTTTGTATTTGTTTCGTTTTGTTTGGGCTTTTATGTTCCAAATGTGTTTATAGCTTTATAAATAAACTCGTTGCCACACTGGCTCCTCAGAAATCGGGGGCCGCTGGAGGTTCTAATCCGTTCGAGCTCTCAAGTAACTATGAGAAATCAAGAGGGTTCCGAGGGTTCAGGGGAGAGGGGAGGGGGTTATTTCCCTCTGGTTGGTTGGGTGAGGTCTTCAGATTCATCACCAGCAGCCTTCGGTGGGGAAGGGTGAAACAGAGGCTAAGGGAAAAGCCCTTCGCCTGCAGCCCTGACTCACGCTTGGTCTTCTCTCCTCCTACCCCCTCCAAGAGGCAGGAGCCATCCCTGGAGCCAAGAGCCATCCTTGAGTTTAAAAAGGAAAGGTGAAGGCAGCATCGTGCAAGTTAAACAGCATCAGGAAGTTCAGCAGTGGGAAATGGGTCTGGATTCCAGAGCAGGCAGCACCCAGGTCCAGCTGGAGAGCCTTCCCTTCCCTTCCCTTCCCTTCCCTTCCCTTCCCTTCCCTCTTCACAAAATCAAGTCAAAGTAATCACAGAATGTTAGGGATTGGAAGGNTCCCTCTTCCCTTCCCTCTTCCCTTCCCTCTTCCCTTCCCTCTTCCCTTCCCTCTTCCCTTCCCTCTTCCCTTCCCTCTTCCCTTCCCTCTTCCCTTCCCTCTTCCCTTCCCTCTTCCCTTCCCTCTTCCCTTCCCTCTTCCCTTCCCTCTTCCCTTCCCTCTTCCCTTCCCTCTTCCCTTCCCTCTTCCCTTCCCTCTTCCCTTCCCCTCCGCCTAGTGACAGCAGTGCTGGAGTGGAAGAGCCAGAGATCTGGAGGGGGATAGAAGGTGTTTACTCGTGCTGCCACACAGCTCCAGAATGTGAATGTGGATGAAGGCTGAGGCAGAGCTAGAGGGGAATTTCAATGAGAGGGACCAGGCTGTGCAGAGTCCCAGCCACCACGAGCAGCAAGGGATGTGCAGATCTGCCCGAGCTACCGAGGGCTTCGAGCCCCCAGACCTTGTGCTCTAGCTCCACAGTCACAGCAGCGCCCAGCGGGCCAACCCTGGAGCCTCAGGAGAAGCTGCAGCCCTGCTGCGCTGGGGCAGCAAGGGTTAAGCTCGAGGGTGTCCTAAACAAACAAGGCCAGGGTGTGGTTGATGCAGGCAAACAAAGCAGAGGCAGAGTCATGAGGAAACAACCTACCTGTCTAGGTCTCTTCCTGCAACACAGGGAGGCCTCCTGGGAGGCAGCTGCTGCCAAACAGATCCCGGGCTGAGGATGAGCACCTCCAGCAATGTCTAAGGGCTGCTGCCACTGAACACAGCCCTGGTGGAGGCTTCTGTCAGTGAGAGGGCACTCAGGTTCAGCTAGTGCCTTCTGCGATACAAACTTCACCCACAGAGGGGTTTATTCCTTGTAAGAAGCCAGGGTGACCAGAATAGTGACCCCGAAGTACAGCCACGGAAAGAAACAGCAGCAGAAGTTCTCTGGCAGCCCCTTTTAAACCAGGCTGCAGCACCTGCCACGCAGGAAGGCCAGAATCTGCTCCAGGGACAGGTGGAGGGAAGCAGGGGCTGTTCAGCCTGGAGAGGAGACTCGAGGAGATCTTGTAGCCCATTCAGGTGCTGCAAGCTGCTCTAAGAAAGCTACAGAGGGGCTCTTACAAGGGTCTGCAGTGACAGGACAAGGGTATGGGTTCAAGCTAAAAGAAGGGAAGATTGAGATGAGATCTGAGGTAGCAACCCCTCCCTGGGACGATGCTGAGGCCCTGGAACAGGTTGTCCAGAGGGGTTGCAGCTGCCTCCTCCCTGGCAGTGCCCAAGGCCAGGATGGATGGAGCTCTGGGCAACCCAGCTTGGTGAGAGGTGTCACTGCCCCTGTCAGGGGGTTGGCACCAGGTGAGCTCTGAGGTCCCTTCCAACCCAAACCATCCCATCATATACTGTTTACACACCCATGAAGCAGCAGCAAGACCCTGCCTAGCTCCAAATAACTAGCACCGTTTGCAAAGCAAAGTTTAAAAGCCCTTTATTCATTCAGAAGTGAAACACTGATATTCAAAGTGAGAGAACTCTGTTTATTAAGGTTCATTTCTACTCTAAGGTTTATACAGAGAATGGAATGCAATACAAGCTAAGAGCACACCTCAAAAAGATCTACCACACAACCACCTCCTACTCCCTATAAGGGAACTGTCAAATAAAAAAAGGAAAAGAAAATAAAACTCAGAAAACCAGTTAACTCTTCAACTAGTTGCAAGTGGCTTTGTCCAAAGAAGTTAAGCTTGATACTGCCTTAGCTTCGTATGCAATAGTTAAGTCTCTACAAGCTGAAGTATCACATACAGAGGCGGTAAGGTTTCCCAGGGACACATTAAACCAGGTTTCCAAGAGCTAAGTCACAAGGGTGGATTAAAATTGCCCCCCCACAACCCCCCCCCCACCCCTCCCCAGCCACTAACGGCATGCACAGGTCAGGCAGATGAACTTTGGTAATGTCAGTCATTGGTTTTGGTCGGATGTGGCTCCCGCTCTGCGCAGTAACACAACACACACCTAGCCCGGGCATCAAGCAACACGCTCGTCATCTGCTACCAGCTAGAGGCAGGGCTTCAACACCTGGTTGAGGGATTCAAATTAAACTGGCGGGAGCTTGCTCACACTTCTTCACTAAGCTATAAAGGCAAGACTAACAGGATGAGAAAGTGGTCAAATAGTCTTCTCTTTTTTTCTCCCCCCTCCTCAAATGTAGGACAAGAACCATCAGGAAAGGTCGATAGCTTGGAGTAACACTAAACCCCCCCCTTCTCCCCTAATGTTGTCAGAAGGGATCCAGTAAATGTTTATACTCAGCTCCCCAAGACACCTTCTAGTTCGTTTTCTCCTTCCTGAAGCCATCAATACCCTGTAAATACAAGTGTTCTTCTCGAGGAAGAAGTCACTGGTGGTTTTATTTACAACCCTTCACACTTAACTGGATTTCAACATCGCAGAGTAGAACAAAAGGAACCTGGAGGGCTACTTCCCATACAGAATCCAGACGTAGTTCAGGTTTATTCATCGCAAAGTAAAAAGACATCCAATTACACCAGGAAAAAAACTCCAGAAGGTTTCAATTTGTACTCAAAATGAAGAGGAAACAACCCCACTACACATGCAAGGGGAACAATATCCTGCTAACACAACTTCATTTGCTGCTGCGTTTGTCTAATATTAACAATTATGAACAGAGCAGTGCAACTAGTATTTGGAACAATCCTTACAGTGTTCGAGTGTCAGGCACAAGGCTTCACTTCTCTTCACACCACTGGTTCTCTTTACGTACCTGAAAACGAGCAAAGCACAAGATTTGAAGTGGGTGCCTGTGGAAGTGACCCGGGGAGCCCCAGATCAACTGATCTGTCTGTCGACAGAAGACAAGAGATGATTTCTCGAGCTTGGATTTGACTGTTTGCCACCAAGTAAAGCCAAGCTTAAGGCTAAACTGCTCATGTGATGTGGAATTGAAGATCAGTGCTGTTCTAGGCTCCTCAGTTCAAGGAGGATGTAGAACTGCTTGAGAGTCCAGCACAGAGCCACAAAGGCTGATGCTCCTCACCATCATCTGAGGACAAAAGGCTCAGGCAGCTGGGAAAAAAGGAGCCTGAGGGGGGACCCCATGACTGGGGATCAAGATGGAAAGGGTGGGGGTCAGGAGGAAGGAGCCAGGCTCTGCTCAGGGGCACCCAATGCTAGGACAAGGGGCACTGGGTGTCAGCTGGAACAGAGGAGGTTCCACACCAAAAGGAGAGGAAACCTCTTCCCAGTGAGGGTGCCAGAGGAGGGGCTGCCCAAGGAGGTTGTGGAGTCTCCTTCTCTGGAGAGGTTTAAAACCCACATGGACTGTTCCTGTGCCACTGGATCTAGGGGATCAGGCAGGGGGGTTGGACTGGATGATTGTTCAAGGTCCCTTCCAATCCCTAACAGCCTGTGGTTCTCTGACTTCACAGTTCACTGCTCTTCACTCTGATCTTTCCAGTTCTGCCCTGTTGCAGCTGGTTTGTTGCCCAAACATCCCACCTTTTTAATCTCACACAGCAATAGATCCCCAACATCCTTACTGCAGCTCAGAGGCAGCAAAGTGCCACAAGCAAACCCACCTGCTCACCCAGCAGACACCCATCTGAGCTAAGCAATCAGCTAGATCTGCTTGGATTAGTACCTGTGCTTCCTCTTCCTCAGTGAAGTCATTCTTAATGTTGAATGTCTTGCGAATCTCTTCTGGAGTTTTCCCCTTGATCATGTTTGCCACTGTCTTGCATGTGACATCAAGCAAACCTTTGATGTCCAAGTAATTTGCAGCCTGTAGGAAGAGATTCCAAGTGTAAAACCTCCTTGTCAACACTGTGCCTCTGCAGATGCTCCCAGAGTTACTGAGAGAGGACAGTAACTGCAAACAGGACAGGCTCCACCTGGAGAAGCTTTAGCTAGAACCCTCAAGTAGCAGTACCTCAGATTTACTCAACAAGCAGCAAGGAAAGTCATTTATCCCATGAAAGACCCCTCACCCCACTCCTGCTATTACAAAATGCTTTCAGAAGTCTGCAAGCACCCAAAACCTTCAGCACTGAAGTGCTATGAACTTGCTAAGAGCAGGAACACGGGCTCACAGTTCCATACAAGGTAAAAAATTGTAGGAGTCAAAGCTTGATTTCCATTTGCATGCAGATCTCAAAGTCCATTCCTAGTAGTCAACCCTCAGCTGCACTTGGAAGCCACAAAAGAGAGCTGTAGGGCTCTAAGGTTTATTGTTAAATCAGCAAGAGCCTGAGAGAGCTGGAGGAGACTCGGGGGAACCTCCTCCCTCTCTCCAGCCCCCTAAAGGGAGGCTGTAATCAGGGCGGGTCAGGCTCTTCTCCCAGGCAACCAGTGCCAGGATGAGAGGGCAGGGCCTGAAGCTGCCAGGGGAGGGTTAGGTTGGATGTTGGGAAGCTTGGGAAGCCCTTCCTCACGTAAAGGCTGCTCAGAGCCTGGACTGCCCAGGGCAGCAGTGGAGTCTCCATATCTAGAGGTGCTAAGGACAGCCTGGCTGTGGCACTTAGTGCCCTGGTGTGGCTAATGGGGTGGTGTTAGATGCTGGGCTGGATGAGCTCAGAGGGCTTTTCCAGCCTCCATAATTCTGTAGTAAGTCCAGCTTTAGGTTGAACTCTAAACACCCTCAAGAACTTGAGACAGGAGGATTTGCCAAAACTCCTAACCCTCCCCACATGCCCCCCTCTCCCAGTGAAGGTACTGAAGGAACAAAGCCTTCACTAAAAGCTCAGTGCACTATCAGAGGGCTCTTCTCAGGCAGAGCCTTTCTGCTTCTCACTTACCAAGATGAGTTCAAAAAGTGTTCCTTGGTCTACTTTCAGAAACTCCTGATCCCACACAGGGATGTCATCTGTTCTTTTCTCTTTGTTCTCATCATCCTCAGGAGGAGGTGGATCGTCCTTGTGATGGGTGCACCACTGAATCACCTAATTATGGTTTTGATAGTAAAAGTTGGATCCAAGTGACTCTCAGATTAGGCAACTGAGCTTCGTTTTACAAGAAATGCATCTTCTTTCAGATTAATACTGGGATCCTGTACGAACACGCTCCCATACCTAGTGGGTTTAATTTAGAACCAACAGACCTCAGCGCTGAGGTACAACAGCTTTCAGGGATCCCATCTGAGACAGCAGCTAGTTAATTACACAGAGCTAAGTTCTGGTGTTAAAGTCATTGAAGCCTCTAACCCATGGAGGGCTGTACAAAGCCAAAGTAGACCTCGTTTTGTGGTGTTTGTTTGCAGGAAGGTATGTTTTAAGCAGAACACTACACAGGAGAAGAGGGAAGAGTGGCATTAGCCACCAAGAGGATATGACAACCCCAGTACAAAGTTCACCTGGCACGAGTCTGCTTTTCTCTTGGCAAGCAAACTCATCGCCCAGACAATTAAAAGGACCAGGGATGCAAGTCAAATCCTGTCCTGTTTTGCTAACCAGTAGTACTTCACAAGTTTGAGGTTCTTTACGTTCACCAGGAAATTACTCCTAACCCCATATTTACTCCAAGCAGTCCAGTATTTACTTTGATACAACACTTTCTCCTCCAGAGCAAAAAGGATCCTAGAAGTAGTCTAATTTTACTTTCCTCACCCGACTCAACAGCAATCATGGCTTCATACTGAATTTAATGCCACCGAGGGCACACGGTGTCTCTTACACACTGGAGGAGCCACACAGGCATCAGCACTGCCAGCTGCTCTCACCATTGCCTGTTCCTTAATCCCTCTGAACGTTTGGATCTCAAACAGCCATCTGGCTTCACAGAATCCAATTAAAAGCTGTGCCTTAACGCCATGCGAGATGGGGTGCAGATGTCCAGCACCGCTTCAACACCTTCAGAGGCTTTTTGGGCCTCCAGGTGGTCACCCCATAGGTTCTTCTGCATGGCAGGCTCACCCCACTTCTCAGACATCCCTGATGCCTGTGGTATTGCATCTCAAACAGGTTAAGACTGTAGGCAGCACTTGAAAAGTACCTTAAATACAACAGTTCTTAATACCCAACGCGAACATCACTGTCACTGCTGTACAACAGCACCAGCTCCAGCTCCTCACCTTTTTCAAGATAGCTGCATTCACATTTGGAAGAGGGACTGGGTCATCATCACCTTCATCATCCATTCCCAAATCTAAAAAAGGAAAGATGACTGAGTAACCAAGAGGCACAGACCATCTACCTGTGTCTGAACTGGGCCACTTCAGCAATTCTTCGCCGAGGTTGAAGGGACTGGCAGCAGAGGAGCTAGCTGGTGAAGTCAGCAACTTTCACAAAGCTTCAGTGAGGCTCTGAGGAGCTGTGGCTGCATTACACATATTATATTACACCACGTTCAGGCTAAGTAGTTAATAAGGAGCATCACCAAGCCAGCAGTTACCAGCTCCAGCAGAAGTTGCTAGTTCAGTGCTCTGCAAACAGGGTGTGTTCAAGAATCTGGCAAATATTGATGTCTCTCTACCAATTTAAACAGTTCAATCCACAATTTAAACCCAAGTGTTCCCACTGAGATCTCCCACTCCACTTATTATTAAATAAAGAATTCAGATCTACTGTGGGAAGCAGAGACAACATTTTGTCCTCCACGGGAGCAGTGAATATTGCAGCCATAGAGACACCAGCTCTGGCTGCTCAAGTGCTTTTTTATTCTCACCAGCTGAAGAAGTTTACACGCTAAGAGAGCGGAACCCTCAATGAAAACAGTGTTTTTAAAGCAGGTTTCTGCTACTCCTCGTTTTCAAGGCTTGTCAGCATGCTCAAGACAGATCTGGATCAGGATTGGCACATTATCCCCTCGATGTGATTAAGGGATCACAGTAAAAATCAAGAGAAAGGCATAATTGATACTGGGTCTTGCTAGACCAGACTCCACACTCGCCTTGGCTGACTGGAGAACACTCGGTTTAATTCCACGCCTGCCAACAGCTGGATGACACCCTCGCTGTCAAAGATTACCATCTTGTAATTTGTTATGTAATTAACTACACAGACCTTCACTCATTCCATGCATAGATGAGCCAATTCTGCAGCACCAAAGCACTTTCAGGAGCAGATGACTGTCACATCATCATCATCACCACCACCACAGATCAGATTAGTGCACAATAACGAGCACTACTGAATTAGCTGATTAGTGGGCTATTCATTAGCACTACTTTCTGTTGGGAAGAACAAGCTTCTTAGGTTTAGAAACCAGTCAAGAGCACTGCATGCAGCACCAGGTACTGGAACTTTCAAACACACCCCCCAAAATGTGGTGGCAGATACCAGCATAAGGAGTGGCCACTCTGAACTTGTTGGTATGGAAATATAACGTCAGTGATACTAAGAGACTGGGTTTGAGCCACAAAGAAGGCAGCCACTTCATGGTGCCTAGCTCACACCACAACCACGTGTACCTTCCCTTCATCACCTTTATCAGAGTGTCACTAAACACCAGCAGTGACAGAGCTTCTGCAGGAGAAAGCTGAGAACTGTGATCCCTAATGAATTCCCACCAACTGCTGTTTCCTGCTTGTGCTGCTAGTTGTGTTCAACAGGGATTTAGCAACAGAGTGGATGTGTCCAATGCTCAGAGTATTTCAGCCTTATTTTTATTGTTCTTAGGTATAAAAGTGTCACAAGCAGATAAAGATTTATGCTCAAGAACATAATTTTAACTACATCTACAGAAAGGCTCTTGGAGTTAATTCATGAATACACCCATAAACTAGGGGGAAAAGCCACCACTGAACAATGAGGATTTGCACTGGAGGGATTAGACACAGCTTGCTCTGTCTCCTGGCCATCTGGCAGATCTCCCTTCCCCCGCCACGAGTCCTTTTGTTTCAAATTCATGTCAGCAGGAGATCAGAACGAAGTGTTTATCCCAAATAATTTAACTGCATCCATAAGCTCACAACGCAGGGTTCCTCAGAGCTCTTTCTTCGCTGTGTTGAAGATCTCCCACCCAATTCAAGAGATACTCAAGACTGGCCTTGTATTATTCAATTAAGGCAGGTTTTAATAATACATGTTCTGCTTGCTTAACTTTCTCAAAACTGAAGCAGGCTGTAGGCGAGGCAGTAGGGTCTCCCTGACCTCACTTAAGTGCTCTTAGCAAGAGGAGTGTGCTAGAGCACAAACCCAAACCAGTTTCAGCTGCATCAGAAACTGTTCCAGCTGTTCTTCTGACAGAAGACAGCAAGCTGCTACACAGGCTTGGGAAGCTTTCTGCACCCACCTGTCTCCTTTGGTCATGATTCCTGTGCAAGAGGTTCCCCTGCACACACCACTACACAAGCTTGTGAGCCTCAAGGTTTCCTTCTCTTACCTTCCAGCATGGTCTTTATAGTGACAGACTGCTTGGCAATTTCAACATCGACCTCAAAGATTTCTCCATCTGAACTCTGCAGTTTAATTGAAGGCATCTGCAAGAGGAAGACAGTTATGTGCACACAGTAGTCAGCAGATGAGAGTTTAGCTGACTCAAAGATGGCAGTTACATTCACTATTTATCCTGTTACCTTTACTATTTATATTCCTCCTTCCCAACAGCAGATAGCCCAGTCAGTGCCACTCACAGCATGCTCCCTGTTTGAACCACCAGGCCTAACTTCGTTAACTGTATTCCTCCATGAGGATTGACAGAAGCCCACCACCACTTTAGAGCTTGGTGTTCATTTGAAATAATAAGACACACAATTTCATGGTGCTTCTATGGTTTTTATAGCACAACAGTAGAGCTGTCTTGCAGCAGCGCTTCCAAAACCACACTAACCTTAAAAGCAAACGATTGCTTCTCACTTTGCCTACTCAGATGAAGTCAGACCCCAAAAGCAGTTTTCAAACAATAACCCCTGCAGCAGAATCACAGATTGGAGATGGAAGGACCCCCTCCAGACAGCCTAGTCCAACCTCCCTTGCTCCAAACAGTCAGAGCAGGTCACTGAGGATCTCAGGCTTTCCTTCAAGAGCATTTGGTTTTCTGAAGAGCCTGAACAGCAATATCCCATTACAGGGAAGGCTTTCAACACTCCACACTGCACTCACAGAGCTGGAAGTCAGCTCAGCACTTTGTTAGCATTAGGAAAGACTAAGATGACTCTGCATTTTACCTACATTTTAAGAAAAACCTGTGCTATGACCTTTAATAAACAAAGATGTCACCAGCAGCAAACTAGCCCAACTTTAAAGATATTTAACAACTCAAAGACAGAAGCAGTGTCCTTGAGACAGCAGCTACAACATCAGCCTGAAGCTACACACAGTCTGTTTGGGTATTGCTGCACTTGAAGGACATGATAAACATAACAGCCTGGCCACAAACACTTTACAAATCACTTCTCAACCAGGCAGTAGGATGTAAGATTCCTTTACCAGACAAGATACCTGCTAGAAGCAGAGCACTGCCACAGTTTCTTCCACAAGCCACCTCCTTTTAGTGGTCTAAGGCCTATGTTTGTAAACACAACTTGCACTAGGAACAAACAACACTGAACTGTTTTCAGCTCATTTTCAAGTGTTCTTCCCCCACCAAACCCAAGAGCTATGCCTTCAAGCTCCTTACAACAGCACTTGAACCACCCAAACTGAAATTAGCTGGACAACTCTCAGCAAACTCACATTATCCCTCTCTGAATGCCTCCTGTAGCAATCAGCATGGCTGAGCCTGACAGCTCTGCCACAGACCCAGTCTAATGGAGAGCAGCCAAAACAGGCTATTAAGCAGCTCACACCAGCTTGAAGTCCTCATTGCTTTAATTTCCATTTGGCAGAGCGAGTAGCTAGTTAATGTTTACACAGTCGCGTAACCCTATATGACAGAGCTACTTCTAATTAAGATGGGTGTTCTGGAGAGGCACAGTCATTGTTCCAAATATACGAACATAGGTTCAGATTAAAACATCATTCTGAGTTGCTAGCTTGGATATTCCTCTGAAAAAGAGAGTATTTAGGTATACATGTTAGGTCACAGGCTGGACTTTATGATCTTACAGGTCTTCTCCAGCCTTGATAATTCTGTGATACTATATACATTTCAGATCCAATGCAGTGATTGCCTGAAAGCACTCAAGAACAAACTCAGCTTGAGATGCCAGCACTCCTGTGCCTGTGCCTAGGATTACATAATGCTGCACAACAGAGCTAGCAACACAGGGATGCTACCCCAGAAGACTATTTGCTTTGACACCCCTGTAAACTCTTGCTGTCAAGACCTTTAGTTTACAACCAGGGATTTATATAAAGGAAAATGAAGTTAATGTGCTGCCTTATCACTGATAATGAAATCTGGAGGAAATCCTGATCTGTTATTTTTACAGCTCAGTCTCCTAGAAAAAAAAAAAAAGTCATTTTTAGCTATCTGCAATGGAGGTCTGGAAATAGATGGGCCTCGGGTGGCAACAACCGGGTGACTAAGCAGTCCGGTCCTAAAAGCTCTATTGAACAACAGCAAGCCAGGCTGGGAGCTGATCAGAAGGCAAAACCTTAATTACAGAGCTTATTTGCATGGCTTTAAGCCTGAAAAGTAGCCCTCAGCCACCCAAAACAGGCGCTGCCTGACTCTCAGAACCATCCCGGGTGGGTGCCTGCTCCTTTCCCCTGTCACCCGGGGCAACAGTCACACCTGACACCCCTACCCTGCACCAGACAGGCCCCAGGGGTGCCCCGCAGCACCGAGAGCCAGTATGGGGGGAGGGAAGGAGGGTGGAAGAGAAGGGGGGAGAGCCCGGTTTGGGGTAGACTCTTCTCTACTTACTAAACCCCGCAGAGGTTTCCCCACACAACCCCCCAAAGCCCAGCGGCCCAGACCCGGAGCCGCCCCTCAGCGGCCTCCCCAGATTGCACGGGGGGCTCCACCCGCGCCAAACCGGACCCGCCTCCCTCCACCGAGCGGCCCTGCGGCCACCTCCGAGTGCTTTCCTCGACCTGGCGGTTACCGAGCGACCCCCCTTCACCCTCCCCACGGGCCTCACCGTGAGGAGGCGGCAGCGTCCACCGAGACCTGGCAGCAGCAGCAGCGGCGGCGCTAGGGGCCCAACTGCGGCGGCGGCGTTATATGGCGGGGGAGGGGAGAGCACAAAGGACCCGCCTCGGGCTGCCTCGCATCAGCCGGGCTATCCTCCGCGAACGCCTGAGCTAAACGCTCCGTTCAGGCTCGCAAACAGCGCCGGAGCACAGATGATCGTGAAGAAATGGACCCGTGACGCCGTTCTGTAACGGAATAGGGCAAATAAAGTCGGAAGGACGTGGATCGTGGGAGCGGTCTCCGTCGGGACTTTCAGGCAGTATCGTGGCCGCCTCGGGAACAGCACAATGGGCGGGGGCGAGTCGCG
>VZRI01003147.1:123887-149287 GCA_013397515.1 Upupa epops
CGGGCATGAGGCCTCAGCTGGGAGAGACCCGAGCTGGAGAGACCCGGGAGCGGGCTGGAGAGGCCCTGAGGAGGCAGACCCGGCCTCGAGCAGGCGCTGAGGACAGACTCAGCCCCGCCGTCCGTGAGGGAGAGTGGGGCCTCCCTCATGCAAACCCCCCCTCACCGTGGCGGAGGGTGCCGCTGCGGTCTGTGGGCCCGGTGCTCGCCTGGGGAAACGGCAGAGCGGCCTGGGAACAGCCCACGGCGGTCACTGAAATCCCACGATGGTGGCTTTCCTTCTAGTGGGGTTTCATCAGGAGAAAGGCCTTAGAGGAGAGCCCCACCGTGTAAATAGAGGGATCCTGCTCTGGCAGGGGTTTATGGACTGGATGATCGTTTGAGGTCTCTTCCGATCCCTGACACTGTGTGAATCTGTAAAACGTGGAATTCAGCATCTGCACAGGCTTGAGGAAACATTTTTTTGCTGAAGAAAACCCACCGAAAAACGGGATGATGTCAAATTGTAACGGCTACTCATTGTCCCCCAGTGACAGGACTAGTTCTCGGTACTAGAAATGGATTAAGTGTTAGTAGCAGACACTGAACATCGACGCTGTGTCCCACCAGGAATTCCAGGCAGCTGCAGCTCAGCCCGTGGCTAGTGAAAGCCTCGGGCTGCACAAGGAGCCACCAGGCCAGGGGAGCAGACTGGGAGCTGGGAACCAACAGACTGCAGTGAAGACATTGCTGTTCATCACCTGAGCAGTGCCCTAGCACAGGTATCAGCTGAAGGCTCAGGTTAACAGGCCTTAGGTCTTCAGAAATAAAAGGAGAGTTCTAAAGCTTTTTCTTCAGAGGCAGAGTGGGGTAGGGTCACCCAAAGGAACCCTGAGGTGGCTGGCACCCTGTTTTGTGCTGTCACACACAGCACTCATTCCACATCCTGCTGCTGAGCCAGGGTTCCCATCAGCTGTCTATGGCAAAGTAGCCTTTAAGTAGTTACTCACACAGTGACAACCCACAATCATGACAATTTGCTTTACTAGAAATCTTAAATCACTAGAAAATACCTGTTAATGTAAAGAACTTTTCTCAGAGTCAGAAATCCTTGGTTCAGAAACGTGATTTGCTCATTTCAGAATCCACAGCCCAGCCACAGGAGGATCAAATGTTTCTTCCCTTAGTTTTCTACAGTATTTAATATTGAGTAGTATGTTAATTTGGGCTGACTCTCCAAGGAGATGGAACCTTAAAGACAGCTGCTCAGCCAGGAATAGCCCCTTAGAACTCGGGTGACATCACTGAAGCAGGTTTCTATAGAAATTCCAAAGAACTGGTGGAACCAACTGCCTGACTTGGGAATCTTGTTTTGTTCTATGGTCCCTTCCAGCCTGAATTGCTCGGCACTGCTGGAGCTCCTCGTGACAGCTGAAGGTGCCAAGTGATGCTTCTGCACAGACTTTGATACTAATAGAGGTTCCTCAATGATCCTGACATAGGTAACCAGATCAGCTGTTTGTTCATCGTTCATTAGGACCTGATCATCATGTTTTTAATATAAACCTCATACATATGCATGTCACCCTCCCAACTGTGTAGTGTCTCCTTTAGATTGTGTCATTAGCACATTTGCCTCTTTCCTCCTCCATCATTCCATCTCCAAGTCCTGAGAACTATTTACAAGCCAGCAGGGTGCCCAGGTGGCCCCAAAGGCCAATGGCATCCTGGCTTCTATCAGCAATAATGTGGCCAGCAGGACTACCGACATCATCCTCCCCCTGGACTGGGCACTGGGGAGGTCTCACCTTTAGCGCTGGGGGCAGTGCCGGGCCCCTCACTTCAAGAAAGAAATTGAGGGGCTGTAGTCGGTCCAGAGGAGCAACAAGGCTGGGGAAGGGACTGGAGGGAAAGGCTGATGAGGAGATGCTGAGGGAGCTGGGGGTGTTTAGCCTGGAGAAGAGGAGACTCAGAGAGCATCTTCTCCCTCTCTCCAACTCCCTGAAGGGAGGGTGCAGTCAGGTGGGGGTCAGGCTCTTCTCCCAGGCACCCAGTGTCAGGACAAGAGGGCAGGGCCTAAAGCTGCCAGAGTAGGGTTAGGCTGGATCTTAGGAAGCCCTTCCTCAGGGAAAAGGTGCTTGGAGCCTGGATGTGACTGCCCAGGGCAGACGTGGAGTCTCCATGTCTGGAGGTGTTGAAGAACAGCCTGGCTGTGGCCCCGAGTGCCCTGGTGTGGCTGCTGGGGTGATGCTAGGTGCTGGGCTGGGCTGGATGGGCTCAGAGGGCTTTGCCAGCCTCAGTTGTTCTGTGATTCTGTGCTACAAACCGAGGCAACACTACCTTTATTTCCTTTTAAGTAGTCTTTTTTGTCATTAAACCTTCCTGGTTTAAAGGATCAAACTGTGACAGGAGGTGATCTGTAGAAAACACATCTGCAAATCCTAAATCCTTTCCCTGATGCTGCCAAAGAGCAAGGTTTGATTTGGCCTGCAATCAGCGAGCAGAAGCCCTCAGACTGCAAATCAGGCTCAGCAGAGGGGGGATGGGGTTTGCTCTACCTAATGAAATCTGGGAACAGGCAGAAAGCTAAATTCCACACTTAATTATGGCTGTCCATGAGTTTCATCCGAAGTGATAGTAGGGATGAACTCGATGGAGCTCCCCAGCTTCCTGAAGGAGAGAACTCACTCCACGATGAACTTGCAATTTGGCTGTTGAATTCGAAGTCTGGGAAAGTTAAACCAACAAAAACATCCCACCCTCCCCTCCTCCAAAAAAAAAAAGAGGTGGCAGATGGCTGTCACAGATACCCTATAATCACAGGAAGGCCACCTCCCACTGTGCCCTACATATCGCACAAAGAACCTCCCCAGCTCATCCAGATGCTTTCTGTTATCTGCGGTGGAGAAGCAGCTGCTGGGGTGCTGATAGCCGGGCTCTGCCAGTGTGTTGGTATTAATAACACAAAAGGCCCAGCCTTCAGCAGAGCTGCGGGGCAGAGGAGGAGATTTTTGGACGTGAAAAGGCTGTCCCAGTTTCAGTTGTTACACAAACAGGTAATCGGTGTCGATGCAAATAATCCTGAACCCGAGCAGTGTCACCCCGAGCTGTAGGGATAATCGCAGCGTCTGCAGGCCACGGTGAAACTGCAGCTCTGGGCCTTCTCCCACTGATTCACCCCGAGAAGGAAGAGGGAAGCCAAATACTAAAGCAAATACCTGAAACAGTTGGAGTGACCAAGATGAGTGCAAGCTTCATTTAGTGCTCAGCAGATGCAGAAGAGCTCTGACCTACATATTCACAGCATCCCTGGGCTGTGGGTGAAGGCAGCCAAGCAGCAACGCAGCCGCAGGGGGAAAGGGTCTGGAATCACAGGATTATTGAGGTTAGAAAAGACCTCTAAGGTCATCAAGTCCAGCCTAGAACCTAACATCACCGCATCAGCTAGACCAGGGCTCTAAGTGCCACATCCAGCCGTGCTGAACATCAGAGAGCAGGCTCTGTACACAGCTCTGCAGCTTCGGACCTCCTTCCTGGCTGTTTCTCTCAGGCAAAAGTTACTGTGTCCCCCCTCAAAAGACCTCGGGTACAGAGAAACCTGGGGGGGGGTTTCTCTGCTGGAGATAGCGCATGGATTACTGCCCAGTACCACAAGCGTGCCGTGGGATTGTCAGAGTATAATGAGGAGCAGGCTGGAGAGATCCCCGCTTCGCTCCTTTGAAGACTTGGAAAGCTTAAACCAGACAATCACATAATCATTTAGGTTGGAAATGACCCTTAGGATCGAGTCCAAGTGTAAACTTCCCAGAACTCAGCTAGCATTCCCGAAATTACAGGGAGGGGAGCTGGCAAGAGCCAGCTGGACTCCAGTGTCTGCAGAGCACAGAAGCTGTAGCAGAGAGCACCCAGTACGACTGCTGGCAAGCGAGACGTGGCCATTGGATCTGCACAAGAGCCTGATTTTTTTCTTTAGCTGTTAAAAAGCCTTTGCTCTTCATCTAAACTGCTGTTGCAGAAGCATCCTTGAGAAGATGCTGCAGTTCACCCCGGCAGGGCAGGAGGGTGGGTGGCTGAGCCCACCCGTTAGATGAGTTGACACCAACAGATCAAAGGAGACCTTACTGCTCTCTGCAGAACCTCTGAAAGGAGGTTGTAGGAGGCTGCTGCTGCTCTCTTCTCCCGAATTATGAATGCCAGGATGAGGGGCAGTGGCCTCAAGCTGCGTCAGGGGAGGGGTAGATTGGATCTGAGGAAGAAGCTCTTTGCTGAGAGAGTGGCTGGGCACTGGACCAGGCTGCCCAGGGAAGGGGGGGAGTCCCCATCCCTGGAGGGGTTTAAAAACTGAGTAGCTAGAGCCCTTGAGGCCATGGTCTGGGGGTTGGGGAGCTGTTGGGGTGAGAGCTGGGCTGGGTGATCCTGGAGCTCCTTTCCGGCCAGGAGGATTCTGTGATTCTATGAAACCCTGCCAAGCAGACACCAACTGGTTGGGTTTTTTCTTTATCTGCTCATTTCTTTCTCTAACAAAACTCACGTTCCCTTTACATAACTCCAGGGATTCGAGAGAGTTTGGAAGATTAAAGATGGGGAGGGGAAGAAAAGATTAAAAATAGAAACACACCTACATGAAGGATATTTGCAGCGTCTACTTCCTAGCCTCATCCTCCCCACCCCTCCACACACGTGAAGAGCTTGATTTTTGTACCAATTGTGCCCTGAGCCCCCTTTGAAATCCCCTGGGCTGCTCAGAAGGAGCCAAGTCTCCTTAAATCCCGTCGGCAGCCAGCTCAGTGCTGGGACCTGTTCTCTCTACCACCTCTAGGGATGATCTGGAGTGACAGAGGTTCAGAGGAGACCTCAAGCTCCACACCGCCCTTGGAAGGCGGTTGGAGCTGGATGGGGATCAGTCTCTTCTCCCAAGGAACAGGATGAGAGGAAACGGCCTCAAGCTGCATCAGGAAAGGTTCAGGCTGGTCCTAAGAAACAATTTCGGGCTCCCCAGGCCTGGGCCAGGCTGCCCAGGGCAGTGAGGGAGTCCCTGTCCCTGGAGGGGTTGCAAAGCCCGGCAGATGCAAGGTAGAAACAGGAATCAGTGGGGACCTGGCTGCTGACCAGTAGGACTCGATGAGCTTAAAGGGCTTTTCCTAGCCAAACTATGATTGCTGTGGCCACTCTGATGCTGCCAGACAGTGGCACTGAACCATGGGGTGGCTCCGAGCCTCCAGAGCTGGCCCCTCGTCCCGGTCGCCGTCCCGCAGGACGCGGCCACGGGGTGGCGCTGGGGCTCGCTGGGAGGGCTCAGCGGGTGCTCCCAGAGCAGAACCAGGCGAGCAGGACCTGCTCTGCTGGGCTCCCAAACGGCTCGAGGTGGCAACATAGAAGTCACCGAGAAGAATCTCATGGTATCCAGGTGTTGGGGTACATGAGCTGGGCTCCATTTAAGGGGTTGTCCGGCCCCAGCCTTCATCCCTGGACCTGTTCAGAGGCCTGAAGGCAGATTCTGGGCTGGTTCTGATGCCACAGGGTGAGAAGGAGCAGCTGCCACGATGTCTCAGTGTCCATGGAATAAACAACTCGTTTCAGGAGTCCAGCTAAACAGAAGGAGCCAGTCCAGTGGCACTGTGAGATGGCTGAGCTCAAGCTAAACTGGAAGCAGACACAGGCAGAACCCAGCAGCAGCCTTCCTTTGAGGGGGGAAGAAGGAAGAACAGGCTCCTAGGGAGCCTCGCTTCTCCTAGGCTGGGGTCTTCATTCCAGCAGCAGCAGGTTCTGCTCCTCTTCCCCAAGGACAAAGGAGTGTTGCTGCCAGCAAAGTGGGTCAAGCGTGGAATAAAAACCCCGTAAGATCCACTCAGACAGGCCTCTGAACACTTGGCCACCAGAGCACATTGCTGGCTCAGAGTCACCCTGCTGGCCACCAGGCCTCCCAGGTCCCTTTCTCCTCCCCTGCTCTCCACCAGCTCAGTCCCCACCCTCTCCTGGTCCCTGAGGTTGTTGTTGCCCAGCTGCCAGATGAGGATGTAGGGTCAGTCCTGTCACTCAGCTCCCACGACTGAATATTCCACAGCCTTCCCAGTCGTTCCGGTGCTGCACTGCCCTCCCAAAGGCTCTCGTGTCCTGTACTCGAGGGCTAATTACAGCCGTGCAGCACTGAAGCGGTGTTGTGATTCACGTTTTCTGCAGCAGCAGACGGATTTAATCTTCATCCCAAGGCAGTCGTGCTCACCGTAATTAAGAGAGCTGCAGCTCATCCCATCTCACAGAGTCAAGCTTTTAAGCCACAGCACGGCTTTTGAGAGGCTAAACCACGCAGCGCTGCTTCGTTTCAAAGCAGAAGCATCGGTTCGGCCTTGGTTTTCCCCTTTCAAACCCAAAAGCTCTGGTCCCTCACTCAAGACAGTGGTTTAGCTTGACTTCATTCTTGCTCAGGAGGAACCAGAGCATCCAAAGAAGTCGTTTCTGCTCGGGTTTCACAGCCACTGCAAGGTTTCTGAAACACCGAGAGCTTCACCTGGGTTTCCAGCCTTCTCCTGGAGTTTGCAGAGCTCCAACTCTCCCAGTAGCGATCAGCTCCAGGCTCTGAAAGCCCCTGACACTCCTACAGCCCCCGCGCGTGGTTGCAAAAACCAGAGAGATCCGAAAAGCCATTTTGCTGGTGCAGAAAGCTCCTGAAAGAGATCTCGAGGTTCCACGAGTGCTGGATGTAAAGAGAAAGCAAGAAGTGATTACTGAAGCGACGGAGGAGCTTGTGGCAGCATCAAACCTCCCGTTCATTCGGTCTGGAGCAGGATTTAAATTGGAATTCAGAACTGATCTGAAGCCTCTTGCCCCTTCTTAGATGTTTTTCTCCCAAATCAACAAGTGTGCTTATGCTGCAGTCCCACGCTGTTGTCACAGCTCCTCTGGCAGCAGGAGCTGCACTCTGGAATTGCTGAGGAGGTGAAGGAGTGAGAGAGGAAATCCAGAGGAATGTGAATCACACAATGATTAAGGCTGGAAAAGCCCTCTGAGCTCATCCATCACCGCATCACCACAGCAGGCAGATCAGGGCACTCGGGGCCACAGCCAGGCTGTCCTTCAACACCTCCAGACACGGGGACTCCCCCACTGCCCTGGGCAGTCCAGTCCAGGCTCTGAGCACCCTTTCCAGGAGGAAGGGCTTCCTAACATCCAACTTAACCCTGCCCTGGCAGCTTCAGGCCCTGCCCTCTCATCCTGGTCCTGGCTGTCTGGGAGAAGAGCCTGACCCCCTCCCGCCAATAACTTCCCTTCAGGGAGTTGGAGAGAGGGAGAAGGTCCCCCCGAGTCTCTTCTTCTGGAGGTTGAACGCCTGCCCCAGCTCCCTCAGCCTCTCCTCATCAGCCTTTCCCTCCAGTCCCTGAAAAGCCCCTAAATCAATGTGAACATTAGCAGAGCCCTTTGGAGTTTGTGGTGGAGATGAGGAGTGAGACTGTGCCTGGTGTTTCTTGACGTAAGGAGCTGTTAGTTCGGAAAATGGGCCCTTCAGAGAGGTCAAACGCCAGGGCAGCATGAACTGCAACTGAAGTAGAACTCCAAACCCTCCCTGTTATGTCCTGTTACAGCAGTCACAGAATCCTTAGGGNCCCCTCCCTGTTCTGTCCTGCTACAGCAGTCTGCCCACTCTAACCAAGTTCTTAGAATCACAGAATCCTTACGGATAAGAAGGGACCTGGAAAGATCATCCAGTCCAATCCCCTTGCCACAGCAGGATCACCCAGACCCAGTGGCACAGGAACACAGCCAGGCGGGGCTGGAACCTCTCCAGAGAAGGAGACTCCACAGCCCCTCTGGGCAGCCTGGTCCAGTGCTCCGGGACCCTCCCTGGGAAGAAGGGCTGGAGAAGCCCAAGCTCCTGCAGCAACCCAGAGGTTTCTTTCTCACTAAACTTGAGTTAACAACTGACTAAACAACCACAGCACGGGATTTCCTGCTCCTCCTGTATCACATCTCACGGATTTCAGCAGCCTTCATAGCAAAGGAGGAAACATCCACCGTCACCTCCAAAACCAAGTACAAATCCCAGCCGTGCTCCTTTCTCTGCAGCCGGCGTCGTCACAGCGTGAAATGAAGGAACTAATCGATCAGCCACCAATAAATCCAACTGTAATTACTTGAAGTTTTCTTTCTCCTCTTGAATCTTCCAACCACGCTTTTAGCTGGTGGCCAAGCTCCAGCTCCACTTCTTGTTCTCAATGCCAGCAGCTTGGTTATGGGATAAAGCTCAAAACCAGGAGTCACTTCCGACACTTCCCACGTGGATTTGTGCACTGAGAGTGAAGCGACTGCTCCCCAGCCCAGAGCAGGGGATGATGAATCACAGGGAGAGCAGAAAACAGGGCAGAGTCATTACTGGTGATGGAATGGTGTCAACGAAGGCACAAAATTCCTTCTACAAACACATCCAGGATGGCTTTTAAAGAGAGCTGCTGTGCAGAGAAGGGTTTGTTATTTAACTCGTGATCAAAGCAAAGTTCCCAAGACACTGAAAACAGACCCTGGAGACTGACTTATTTTTAGCATGTGGCTCTTCCCCCAAGAGATCAGACCTGCACAAGACTGAGCGCTCTCTCTCCAGAAACCATTTGGAATCCAACAACCAGAACAAGGCTCAAACTTTTGTTGAAGAGCTGTTTTCATTTGGAAAAAGAGACAGAATCCCAGAAGGATTGAGGCTGGAGAAGCCCAAGCTCCTGCAGCCCCCCAGCAGCCACTCCAGGGCACTCAGGGTCACAGCCAGGCTGTCCTTCAACACCTCCAGGCACAGGGACTCCCCCACTGCCCTGGGCAGTCCAGTCCAGGCTCTGAGCACCCTTTCCAGGAGGAAGGGCTTCCTAACATCCAGCCTAACCCTCCCCTGGCAGCTTCAGGCCCTGCCCTCTCCTCCTGGTGCTGGGTGCCTGGGAGAAGAGCCTGACCCCCACCTGACTCTAACTTCCCTTCAGGGGAAACGCAGCCCTTTCTTTGCAAACTAGAGAATGAAGCAGCCCTCCCACAGAAAGGTAAGAAAGACCCCTGAAATCTGTGCCCAGTGGAGGTTGGACATGAGCAAAATGACTGTACTTCACCTTAAAACAGGAAGAAATGCTGTAACGGTTGTGGAATCTGCCCCGCGCCCAAGAAACTTAAGATGGGCCCTAAAGGTTTCAAGCAGGAGCCTTGCGTTTGTTTTGCATAAAATAGGATTCAAATCCTGAAACTAAACAGCTGAAAGGGGTGATTGTAGCAGAAATTAAGGTGAAGCACAGGATGGCCACCTCGGGTGATGCACACAGAATTATGGCTCCAGTTCACTCCTTTCCGAGTGAAAACCACGGGGTTTAGTTTTATTTTAAAGGTTAGCACCTACACTGTTAAGTGACTCCAGCTTTAGGCTGCCGCTTGAATAAATCCATCCTCAACCAAGAGATCCTGTGTTCTTCAAGTACTGCAGTAAAGCAACAAGAGGGAAAGAGCAACATGTGAGTACTAGGTGAGCTCTGCTCTTCACAGCACAACCAGGTATCACCAGCACCTCCCTGGGACAAGTGGAAAGATGGAGTGTTTCCCAGGACGCTCCAGTCGCCTCTGGCTTAGTTATTTAGGGTGGAAATTCACAGAATACTCGTTGGAAAGGACTTCCTAGACCACAGAGTCCAGCCATCCCCACACCAACATAACTTCAAGACCTGAGAGACTGACAAACACAGCCTGACCCCCTCCCTGCTGCCACTTGAGCAGGGCGGGAAGCACCATGGCTACAGGGTTCTTCAACACCTCCAGGCAGGGGGACTCCACCACCTCCCTGGGAAGGCCCTGCCAGTGCCCAACCACTCTGGCTGCAGAGAATCTCTGCCTCAGATCCAGTCTGACCCTCCCCTGCCTCAGCTGCAGAGCAGTGCCCCTGCTTCTGTCAGCAGGCACCAAGGAGAAGCCCGCACCCACCTCTCCACAGCCTCCCTTCAGGTAGTTGCAGAAGGCAATGAAGTCCCCCCCTCACCCTCCTCTCCTCCAAACTAAACCTGCTTCCTCAGCCTCTCCTCACACAACTGGTTCTCTCAACCCCTCCTGACCTGGGTAGCTCTGCTCTGGACTCATTCCAGTAACTCCATCTTTCCTATCATGAGGGGCCCAGAACTGGACACAGCACTCAAGAAGAGGCCTCACAAGGGCCGAGAACTTCCCTTCTGCTGCCCACACTGTTCCTGATCCAGGCCAGATGCTGTTGGCCTTCTTGGCCACCTGGGCACCCTGCTGGCTCTGATGAAGCCGGCTGTCTGCCAGCACCCCCAGGTTGTTTTCTGCTGAGCAGCTTTGGAGCCCCTCATCCCCCAGCCTGTAGCACTGCCTGGGGGGTTGTGACCGAAACAGAGGACCCAGCCCTTGGCATCACTGTCCCTCATACAACTGGCCTTGGCCCAGTCCCTGTGTAGAGTCTTCCTACCGCTGGAGCAGATCAGCACTCCCACACAATTTGGCGTCATCTGCAAACTCCTCTGCAAACTCATCGGAATCAATATTAGTTTGGCGAAGCACAGCTGACCTGAGATGGAATTAGAATTTGACAGTTTTCCATACTTAGTTCACAAGTTTATTATGAAAAAACACCGCAGCTCTGTCCTGCAGTAACATCGTTTTACAGAAAAAAACAGTTCTGTTCAAAGTAATTCACTATCCTCGGACAATTACAAGGGACAAGATGGTAGGGCAGAGAGTGGAAAAGGGAACCGAGTGCAGACAAAAAAAAAAGGAATCAATTAAATTAAACAGTATTCCCTGAAAATAAAACAAACAGTTTCGGAACAAATATGAGGCCTTGGTACTTATTTTAAAAATGTTCTTTTAAGCTTCAATGATTGTTTGCTGCTACCCTTATCTACAGTCATGCTGAATAAAGCTATAGCTAAATGGAAAGTTAAATGTACTCACGAGGTGTTAATGTCTACATCTTATTATTTGCAGTCTCTCAGAGAAAGCAAAAGTAACTACAAATAGCGCTATGCCAGAAACTGGTTTCTTGACCCAACAATGTTGCTTCAGCATGCAATGAACTGGTTCATTCTAAAGTGGTCACAGTTGTTGACGACAAGAGGCTCTGTATTTGAATATGGCACGTCTTTTGGTCCATGTGAAAACATGTTTGAATGCTAAGGATTCTTTTTCTGACACTTTGGAGTTACTGTTGCTCTGCCCGCGTTTCTCTTCGGGTCGACGTACGGTTCATGGCAATACTGTACAGGTCTAAAATCTCTTTACAGGAAGTAGTCTGGGGTGCGACGAGTCACATGCGGTTCACCTCTGCGTGGCGCCGGATCGAACTGCAAACTGAAGAGCAGGGGCATTAATGAGAGAGCACGAGTTATGTCTGCTAAGTCTAACACAGGTTAGTCTTTCAAGTCTTTTTAATTACTGTCTTCCAGAACACGTGCCTGACCTGTCCCACACCTTCCTTTAGTAGGAGTTTATGTATTTTAAGCTAGGACTAGAGATAAGTTTCATGTTAAGACTCACACCCAGTCAAACACTACAAATTCACAGTTTATTAGGCTTGGGGAAGGGGCCTTCAGAGGCCCTCCTGCTCAAACGGATTAATGGAAAGCATGCCCACCTGAAAGCCTAAATCAACTACACAAAAACTCATCCAGACGGGTCTGAAACATCTTCAGAGGCGGGGACTCCACAACCTTCCTGGGCAATCCATCCCAATCTTTACAGTTTCACCTACTGAGGTGAAACTTTCTGTGTTCAAGAAAGATTAAGTCTTAAGTTATTGTCGAAGGGGGCTGTGTACAGACTGCTTTTGCCTCCTTTCATAGTAAAGTTGCTGCAGAGGTGTCAATTAGAAACCTCACTGAAAAAGCTGTCATTCTGATATCTAAAGAGTTCAAAGGTTCCAAAAAATCTCCTGTCCCAGTCTGACAGGAGGCCATCACCTCAGACGCTACACTGTACTCCCACTCTCAAATCACACACCTCTTAGTATTTCAGTAAGCTCCAGTTACATGAAACCAAACCAGTGAGTCTCACTTCAGTCTGACAGACAAGAGATCAAAACTACCTTTTCCATGTATTTGACTCCAAGACTTCAGATATGATTAACCCAACAAGTCCACAGCCATTTCACCTCTCAGAACAGAGAGAGAAAACCCAACACCTTAACACAATAATTCTCTTGCTACAGCAACTACCTTAAAGTCAGAGACAACATAATTCTGCTTGTCAAACACACTTACAAGGAGTATTTTAGAGTATCATCAAGTTCCATAATTGCAGCCTGGTTACCACAGCGGTAACAATAGTTTGGAGCACTGAAAATTGTTACTACGTTCCGATCGTGGCACCAGTTGTACCCCTAGAGAGGGAAAAACACAATAGAAATACATTATGAAAGCCAAGTTCATTTGCTGTACCCAAAACAACCTACAAACTGAATTGTTAACGTGCAAAATCCTAAGTGGCACTTGAAATGTTGTATTAAATGAGATTATTCTTCTCTCAAATGCAGATCCAGCATTAAAAGGGAGTTTTGACCTTTGTATGTTGCTTCCTACCAGTAAGCATGAGCTAAACACTTAAAAGCTCTGCGAGAATTCTCCACTGCAGTAGTGTTAAGGAAATCAAAACAGCAGTTCTGAAGTGACACAGCCTATGCTGAATGATCAGCTGCAATCACCCAAATCAGGTCAGAGAACCTCCTTTAGTAGAGTTTCTGGAAGCCTCTCAGCTGGATCTTGAGCTGTCCCAGCAGCGCACACACATCGCCGACGCGCTGGGTTCAACCACACTACCCAAAATTAAACACACAGGCTACTCTGCTTACCTCCATTACCAACTGATGAGCTCTGGAAACCAACGTAAGGCCATTGGCATGGTTAAAGGTTTCTGAAATATCCTGTCCGAACGTGTAACCTGCACCTCTAGGGGAAATGCCCCAGCCACCACGATCATCTGGATCTGACCATAGCAAGTCACACATGGGACCCTGTAACAGATGCAGAAGATGTTTCAGAAATGGAATGCAAGGAAACCTGTAACAGAAAACTCCCCCCACCCAAGCACAATCTGATGAAGCACTCTAAGACTTCAAATTTAAAAATCCTATCAACTACACCTGAAGTACTACCAAGAAGTTAACCTTAATGAAGCAGCAGTTGCCAAGACTGTTAAGTCACGCCTGTTGAGGTTCTAGGCTAAAGCACTTACAATACCTTTCTTTCTTCAAGTGAGAACATGCCCTTTACTGCGACTTCAAAAGAACTAGAACAGGAAGACAGGCACTTTCATACTGCTGAGCTGGTTCTGAATTTCATTTTCAGCCTGGTTACTCTAACACTAAATATGTGCTGAATCATGAACCCCCACAAGTTCAGAGAATTCTCTGTCAGTACCTCATGGGGAACTTCCTGCAAGCGATCAAGTGCTCTGATGTGATCCAGCGTATCTATGGATGGAGAGAGGCCACCATGTAGACAGAAAATCTGAAAGAGTTAGATACATTACGTTCATCTCATTTGTTTACATTCATTGAGTCATTGCAATTCTAATCATTTAGCAGAAATTCGGGTGTTATTACACACATAGATTATCTATATTTAGTATATCTGCAAAAGACTCTCAAGAGCTGATAGAACAGTGTGAACAACTCCCTTCGCAACATTTAACTGTCAAATACCAACGTACCTGGCCATCCACCAAGGCAGTTAGAGGCAGGTAATCAAAAAGGTCTGTGAAGTATTTCCAAACATTAGCGTTTCCGTATTTTCTTAAACATTCATCATAGAAACCATATACTTGTGTGATTTGCCTGCTTTCATGGTTCCCTCGAAGAATTGTGATACGTTCACGGTAACGGACCTAAACATGACAGTTCATTTTAGAGGCATCAACATGCGTAAGTGTTTCCCAAAAATCCCCCAGTTTACTCCCCCTTAGCCCCTGCCAAGGGTCAATACAGCAATAAAAAACAAGATCTTCTTAAGATCAATGCTGAATTATAAACCATGGAGATAGCAGTAATTCACTGCACTTGTGTTAGGACAAGTTCAAACTTCAACACAAATATCGATTAGTTTTTCAGAAGTATATAAAACTAAGGCAACACTTCAGGTTTTGTATGCACAATACTCATTTAACAGGTAGGAAGTGTAGCCAGGATAGCTATGACATGTGTTTGATACAGAACTGTACAGCTGAGAAGAGAAATTACCTTAAGAGCTACAAGCAATGTGACTGTTTCAACTGAATAATAGCCTCTGTCAACATAGTCCCCCATAAACAAATAGTTCGTGTCTGGTGATTTGCCTCCAATTCTGAAGAGTTCCATGAGGTCGTGAAATTGACCGTGGACATCTCCACAGACTGTGACTGGACATCGCACTTCTTGTACATTAGATTCTTTTGTCAAAATTTCTTTAGCCTATAAAACAAACAAACAAAAACCCATGTAAATTTTTAATGCACATCAACAGTTGTTTTAGTCAATGTCTGCTCTACCACTTCCAGCTCTCTCCTACTGTCTTTGTCATCACCACTTTCTCCACTACATCATGCGCACAGAAGCTGCAGACAAAGGCAATCTGTTTGAAAAAGCAAGAGCTAAATATAGCATCAGAAAGGTAATTTTGAAGCGACACAAGAATTGCTTCAATGTACCGTCACTCCGCCTGTTGTTACAGTTTGTTCTCCAAACGCTCACCAAACACATGCCACCATTAATTTTCTAAATCAAGAAGGTATTAGAAGTATAAATAGTAACAAGTTTACAAGTTTCCGTCTGAAATGATTTCCAGGCCTTTCAACCGCCAATGTTCCTATACAAAAAGCAGCCCTATTTTGCCTCCCTAACAACGTGACAAGAGAATACGTAAGAACTGTATTCTATTTTCCAACGCAGGGCATCTACAAAACTTACATGAGCAGCAGCAAACAGCACCTATGCGCAGGCCACACTGAGTCCAATGTAATCCAAAGCAATATACCAGTACAAAAGAGAGAGAAGAGCAACCACACTGATTTCAGGGTCACTTCTCTGAACTTTTCCAAACCTAACCTGACACTGAAAGCAGCACACTCGTTTTTTGGGAGTGTTCTGCTAAGTAAAGAAGTTTTGACACACTAGAAACAATTCATCATAATCTGAAAAGCATTAGAATTTGAAAGGTTAGGGAAGAAACATGTGAAGTTCAGATCTAAGCAGTGTATTAAATACTGTGTGTTGACATGAGCCAACAATGAAGATTCATGAAATTCAATGTTTCACTCAACACTGCAAAGAAATGCAAAACCATGACAGTGGTTCAGCACCTCACACCACCCAGAGCTTTAGATATTGACAGCAGGAGCAACCAAGTTAAAGCACTTTGCAAATGTATTTACACCCAGAGCTAATCTCACGTGAATTTCCACCCGTGGGGAGCCCAAGTACTAAAGATAGGTCACTGCTGGCTTGTGGTAGGTGCTAAAGCTGTAGATTTATTTTAAGATAGCCCGACTTAAGTTCATGTGAATGCAGTGACACTCACCGGATGTTTTTAAGGCATTTTAACAGCTATAGCCTCTTCTAATACACTGCTACATTTGGAAGCATTAGCCACCTTAATTCTGAGCTCAACAGAGGTGCTTATAGTGCTTCAGTATAACACTTTGTATCACTGTGCTCTGTTAACGCACTGGAAGCACTGCACACATGAAGCATTCATGTTTCATCAAAGGTATCAACATGTGTGCAGAGGGAGATTAAAACAACGTAGTTCTCAGTGACACAGTTGTTGCTTCCTCAGTGTTTGAAATATTAAATCACCCAGATATGCATATGACCAGTTAGTCAGAGAGCTTCTCTGATGGAAAAAGACTGTTCCAGGTCAACCTACGAAATAGCAATCTTCATTTAAATCCTGCACTGGAGGAAGGCTGGGGCAGAGGTTTCGCTACTCCTGTTTTCTGAAACAAATTTCATAAAACATCGTTATGAACTGCTTAATCCCTTCACAGTTCTGCATCTTACACCATTGTGTCACACACTGCAGTACGCCAGCAGCACACTTGCCTCTATAGAAGAGCCTTCATAGAGCTGAAAGCAGAAAAACACCACCCTGACCACAAGGCATCATCAACAAGTAACCCATCAACCATACCCCAAATTTCCACATCAAATCAATTCCTATGAAAGAGTCAAGCAAAACAGAAAGCATTTTAATACAGTGTGATAAGCCAACTGCTGGGCCAGCAGTACGTGGGCTATTACAATGTCACAATTCAAGTGTCACAAAGATAAGCGGTCACCAACAAGACTGTAGCATTTGTGACCCTGACTCTGTCCTGGACCGCACACCTCCCCCGCCCTGTGCAAACTTACAACATTACACTCTGTCTTTACTGATCTTTTCTCAAAGATCCACAATGCTGCTTGCTTGGTCACATCACAGAACTCCCTCCGAGTCCACCCTCCCCACCAACACACCGGGCTTCCCATCAGCAGCTCTGCTACACTTCCTCACAGAAAGGAAGCAGTAGAGCATTTTCCACCCAGCTTCAGCACAAGACAGAGTAACCATGACCAAACCACTGGAGCAGGAGAACTAGGGAAGACACACATGATTTCTGCTTCAAAACCCCAGTGACCTATTGCCACAAAGGCCAATGGTGCAATACTGCTGTATGTTGACATTTGGAAACATCCAGGTTTTCATAGCCTATCACCAGTATAAACAAATACGCAATTCTGAAACAGATTTTTAACACTTACTGGTGCATTTCTTTAATAGAATTATACAATCATTAGCGAGCAGAAGGGACCCCAAAGGATCGTCCAGTCCAATCCCCTGCCTCAGCAGGATCACCTAGACCAAGTCACAGAGGAACACATCCAGGTGGGGCTGGAATGTCTCCAGAGAAGGAGACTCCACAACCCCCCTGGGCAGCCTGTTCCAGTGCTCCAGGACCCTCCCTGGGAAGAAGGTCCTGCTGAGATTGAGATGGAACCTGTTCCAGCTTGCACCCATTGCCCAAGCCAGCCCTGAACGTGTAAGTACTCCTGGGTACCCCACACGAAACAAAGTTTAACTTGCAGTGGTGTTTGACAATTCAAAACAGATTCAATAAGCAAAAGTTTGGTGCCAACAGCCTACTAAACTGCAATTCTAAGACAAAACCCATAAATCAGCTTTTTTTTTTCCCCAGCATTACACTCAGATTTTATGTTCAAGTCCAGAAGGACAGACCGAAACCAACTCATTACTTCAAGCTGCCCAACGCTAATGTTACAGCCAAGCACCAGTGTTGTCTGATGCAGGAAAAAAAAGGTAGCTGTGAGACACAGTTGCGCAAGAAGAGCATGAGATGCTGTCATAAAAAACAATTGCCAACGTAAAAAGCCACGTATTTTACTCAGAGCAATCTCAAAGTCCAAACAATAAGCACATATGACATACACTTCAGCTTAGTCATAGCGACTGGAATTCATTCCTACTTGGTATCAGAAATATTTGGCTTACTCAGCCGTTTCGCTGGAAGGAGGCAACTTGTACAATCTCCAAACACCCACAAAAGACTAAAACTAATACTGATTTACGCACACACAAAAAAATACCACAAAATTTCACTTTATTGTTAAAACAGGTAACAGCATAAAAATACACCCTAAATTTAAGAATTAAATCATTCCTAGAGTGCAACACATCTCCTGAATGGCCAGATAAACAGTACAGCACTGTTTGGTTGCCTCCGTTCACAAAGCCCATGTTCTATGCGAAACACTGCTCTTAAAATAGAACGATTGGCTTCATTGTTTTAAGACAATGCAAGATGCAAATGCTAACTGTATTTTATAATGGAACAGTCAGGCATAAGGAAAAAAACCTCCATGAGCATCGAAGCTACTACCACGCTCTGCCCGACTGTAAGGTCCTTACCATTCTATTTAAGAAGATGCAAGATATGCGTCTCACATTTCCCCTGTTCCCTGCATTTTTGTCCTATATGCCACAGAATCAAGAGCCAAAGGCAATAACCTTGTCTCAAAGAATTCAACTGAAGTGGTCCCTTCCTGTAAAATCTGAATTCATCTGTAGTGAATTCCTTTGTGTTTCCAGAACACACTAAATGCTTCTCAAGTAATCCCACTCCTTCTTAGATTCATACATTGATACGTACAGGAGCTCTGACAATCCAAACAATACCATGAAACGCTCTGGGATATGTACCAAGAAGAGTCTACATAGCTGTGGCTTTGTAGAACTGCAGAACAACTTTTGGTGCAGAGCAGCAAAACAGAGCTATAAAGCACTTACCAAAAGATTAGTGCTAATTCAGTAAAGGAAATAGTATTTTAATTAGACAGCATAGCTCCGAATCCCTGGTTGCAGATGGTAATGTGTCATTCACACCCGCAGCCCACCAAGCTGTCCAGTGAAGTCCTGAGAAGTGTCCAACGTAACCAAGGAAAACAAAGACTGCTATTTGTAGTTACCATACAGATACGTTAATGATATCGAAGACTTCAACCACACCCATAGTTTCCTGTCGTCAAGATATGCAGGATGTGACTAAAGGCACAATGATCAGCTAATTGGGATGAATACTGGTTTTAGCTGGCCAAACATTCAGGCCTGGAAGAGATTGCAGTTCCAGCTAAGTCATTGGTTACAGTCAGCAAGATTTCTACAGAGACTGCACTTTTTTCCTTCAATTTAAGGGCTTCCCTCACACCCCTTATTGCAGAGGAAAGGGAGCATGTTCAGATAAAGACAGTCTCAACATTTGTGGACCAAAAGGTAATTTTGTCTGCTGGCATTTTAAACAAAACCAAAGAAATGAGGCCTCCAGTACTCCTGTGAAGGTACCACAGATGTCAGATTATAGATGACATAAATGGGAAAGTGATTTATGCTGGGAATCCACTAAGGAGTTCAATGTGAATGCGTAAGTAGGAACAAAATTAAAATACAAAGCTCCCCACTGGCATTTAATTATTTAGTGTTCCAAAGTAAGTAAGACCACGATTTCCATCTACATAGAAGCCACAGCAGTAAAATACTTTCCCCAGGACTGAAACAGAAGACAAGAGCTCTGCATCCTTCTGGTTTGGTGACCAGTACCTGTAAATTCATTCTAAGCTCTTTCACTACCAATGATGCTGATGGTGTAGACCTCAGCGACGAAAAGAAAGACATAGCTTGTCAGAGCAGTATGGTGCAGCTCCTGGGAACACACACATCATGCAGTCACTACATTTGCAGCCCTTAATTTTCTTAGGATAAATAAAACTAACTGATGAGCTCAACAGCTTAATTTGGAGTGCACAAAATGAAAGTTTAGTAGCTTATGTATCAATGACTACTTTTGAGTGATCAACAACAGGCAGGTGAATCACCAAAAAAGCACCAAACCCGATCAGATTTGTATCCCACAATAAATTACCCTTCCTCACTGCACCACAGTTCAGAAACAATTGTTCATGTAACTATTAATATTACATTTAGTAATTTCTATTTGATTAGAAGAGACCAGTCAAACACAAGACTTCAGCCAAACCAAAGATCATCCCAACCCCAAGTACTGCACGTAAGACTGCACAAGACAACCACTTTGTTTCCTCCTGCAAATTCCAGAGGGCCTGCAAGAAAGCAGGCAGGTACTGAACTCTTGCCAAACAACCCTCTATTCCTCTGTATTACAAAGTAAGGACCAACACCATTTACAGCCCTGGTAGTCCCCTGGACAATTCAATTTGGAAAATCATTCGAAGGAAGGAGAATCTGCTATTGAAGTATTAGTAGTTCACACGATATGTCATAAGAGGATCGGAAGAGGCTGCTCTGAAAGGAGGTCAAACAGCTCAAGAAATCAAACTTCCATGTAGCACAGCAACAGCAGTAAGGGCTGAAGCTGTCCCCTTCCTTCCCCAGCGGTGCTCTCCAGTCCCCCATGCAGACAAGCTGTGCACACTTTGTATGACTCAAGTTGTTAACAAAAAAAGGTTAAAACTCTTCTCGAATTAGCTGTGTCTCCTATCTGCAAGTACAGCTTCATGTAATAAGTTTTCAGCTCTTATGCTACAGCAACTCAAACCACAGCTAGGCAGGGTCAGGATACCAACTCCAGGATGGGGTAAGGCACATGTGTTCAAACTCTAGAAGTGTGTTTCAAAGCCAACTAGAGAGTATGTAACAACTGTATTGGAAAATATATCCAGCAGAAGTATTGGTGACCTGACTACTGAGTCAATTAGCTCCAGTACTTATTCTTCAGCCAGCAACAAACGGCTTTTCCAGCCTAACATACTATCTGAAGAAAACGATGTGAGGGCAACAACCATGTTACTGAATACAGACACAGTGTGACAGGTCCCCAGGCAAGGATGGAAATTCAATGGCCACTCCTTTTATTCCCTCCATACAGCCTTTAGCACAAGGTCTCCATAACTCCTGTCAGACAGGTTAGGTTATGACATTGTTTAGAGAACCTGGATGACTAACTGAAAACGGCCAGGGAGCAATCACAGAGCAGCACTGTCACCACATCTGAAGAGGCAACATTTCAAAAAAGGGCATCTATCTACAGCCTCATCCGCGTCCTGAGCTTTGAAATGGTAGAATTCCAGTAGGAATATGCTCTGCTTCAGAAAGCTTACTGCTGCTAGCTTAAGCTACATCCAAAGTAGCTTCTAAACCAAGAGAAAATAAACCCCAAACACCTAACTGACCGCACTACTTAATTTTAGAGAATTTCCGAGAATATTTTTTACAAAGAGGGCTCTGAGTGGCACATCCAGACTAAACTCGCATACAGCCATCAAATCAGTGTAAGTCTAATCAGGACTAGGTGAGAACATGGGCAGGGTTGATACTTTGAGCACTTTTTGTGTAAAAAGGCAATTTCCATGCGGTATTTTTAACCATCACTAAAAACCTCTCACAAAGGAGACTGGCAGTGAAAGGATTTTTTTTTGTGGAAGTGTTCCAGAATAATCCAAACCACAGTTATTAAAATGTCACAAAAAGCTCTTCACAATACACATGTAACTCTTCAAGGATGGAAAGTACAACTACAGGCAACCTGTCAGTGGCTTCATTCCTTGGGTATGTTCAGAAAAGCTGCAGCAAAGGAGCCCTAAACTATCTTCTGCTCTCCCACAGCTCCTGGAACCGCTGAGGAAGGTCCTCCTGTCACTGCAAATAGTTCAAGCACATCCTTGTTAGTGACACAAGAAGTCAGTATGGCAGGAAGGAGGAACTAAAATGCTGCACCTTCCTGAACCACATTGTTCTTCTGACAGGGATGGAGAGGGACAGAACCTGTCCAGCACACAGCCCACCACACGCAAACTCTCACTGTCTGGGAGATTTCAGACAGGAACATTAATTTCTACAGTGGTCCTCAGCTCAAAACTAATTGTGATGGTTACACATCAAGATACAAGAACATGAAAACCAGCTAATGGAAAAGCCTTTGCAATAGCAGCTGCCGACAGTTTCAAACATTCGCTTCTGGCCAAAAATAATCACTTAAGATAGATAGCTCCAACAGCAGAGGAGGCAGAAGGGTTCAGGCTGCCCAGTGTCTGCAAAAGAAGTGGAACAGACACCTCAGGGCTGAAGTAACTTAAAACACAGGAGAGTCACAAAACTTGACAGTCCTGTGCATTAGAGGAACTGAACTTTGAATGCATGGGGGTTTCTGACCCAGAAGGAACCTCCATCAGTGACACACTGCCCTTTCAGAACTAAGGCACTTAACACAAGCTGAGGGAGTTCAAACAGCTCATAGAGCTGCAGTGGGTACTGCCTGTCTGCTTTGTTCTCATCTGCAATCAGTCTCAGGAAAAAAATCTAACTTAGGAAGACCTGGTGTTAAGCAGAGGTGAAAGTTCCACAAGAGAGGAAAAAAATAAATTAGAAAAATAACATCATTAACAAGGTACAGAACAGAGAACTGTGTGGCCCAGAAATATTTGTACTATGAAAAACAGCACTGGTGACAAATAAAAAAGCAAATGTAACCAAGATCATTGTTACAGATCAAAAACTGCTGGAGAGCTTTTTAAATACTTTGATTAGTATCAGCCCTATGCCAAGTTTAAAAATAACGTTGCACTGCAGCACACATTTCAGATGTATATTACTAGTACTTTAACTATATGGGAAAAGAACCCTGAAAATACAAGAACAAATGGTTTCCTTTATCTTCAAAACTGCTTAAACCCACTTAATTACAGACTTGCCAGGTGAGAGACTGTGACAGCTCTGCCTCCACCTACACTAGAGACCTCCTGAAATAACCAGTGGAGACTATCCACGAATTCAACTAATTCCTTTGTGCATTTTTACTGCCATCCCACCTTGCTGAGCAATGTACCACACCCTCACCTCCTGTGATAAAGGGCATTCACACACCACAGGGAAGAAAGACCTTTCCCTCTACCCACACGAAGTACAGACAGTACTCCAAACCAGCAACCGTTCAAATGGCCAGTGGAAAATCCCTCACCTGGCATTAAAGGATTTCCTTTTGCCTCTGCTAATGGACAGCAGTTAATTCAGTGTTTATGGGGTCAAACAGTGCTGATACGTGACAGTGGCTACAGTGTCCATTTTCACTTGTTCAGAACTTGAACTTGTCACATCCTTAGGAGAAGCAACACGCAGTTGGTCACTGAACTGTTGTACCATAAAATACACTTCTTAGGCCTAGAATAAATTACCTGCTACTCATGGGTTCCTATCTTCAAGTCATCTACAAAGTCATTATCTATTATTCATGGCCAGAAATTATTCCTAGATTTAGAAGACTTTTCTGCCCAGTTGCCACCATCACTCAGGTACCCAGGCACAACGTAAGATGCACAATGGTCACACTGTAATGATTATGTTTGTAAATAGCTGTTACTTTCTACAGCTATCAATACTGAAACACACGACAGTCCTTAGCCTTAGTCGTATTAGACCCTTACCAGTCTGCACACATCAAGTCCCAGCAGATCAAGAAATACCAGTCAGGAAGATCATCCAATCAAACTGTTAAATGGGGAAAGCCCTCACAAGGATTTTTAATTTATTTGTTTATTTTAATGAGCTGTTGCTACAATCCAGTGTGGTGAGGAATCATCATTTGGATCATCAGCACTTGGAACAGCAGCTACATTTGACATTGTCCCGCACACATTAAGCTGTTTATGGAGAAACATAACCTTTGGGTGTGATTACATCCACATAACTACTAAAGACAATCAAAGTACAACGCCAACAAAATTCTTAGAATCACTGCTGGAAGCCTGGCAACACGTTAAAGCAAACCATGTCTGTGTCTGGAGGACACACAATTCAACTCACACCCCGCTGTCACCAGCATGGCTTCCCACTCCAGAGGGCAGAGACACCTGATGGAAAACTCAGACTCTGGGGAACCATTTTCAATTCCTAGTCTCAGCAATCATGTGGAGACTGAACTCCTCTTAGCAGGAATTCCCAGTACATCCACCTGCAGTTATCAGTGAGACATCATCTCACCTTAACATAAACAGCCATGTGGCTGTACTCACAAAGTGCTGACCACAAACCACTCAGAGGGAGAATTTCAGCTTAAGAGCAGTATTGCACTACCCAGAGATACCCTACCTTTGAAGCTGGCACAGACCCACCCAACACAAGGGTGCTGCTAAGTGGGATTTTTCAGGTAGACTTCTCACACATTCTTAGGGTCTCTCAAAACATGGCACTCAAGTCACACAGCTTTCCGTGACCTTCCCTTGTATGTACCGTTAATTTGGGCAACAAGCATTATACATTTATCCAGAAATACAGCTCGTTTCCATTTTTCATTGGGAAAATGTCATACCGCACAACAACGAGCGACACTACAGCATCAGCTGTATGGAATTCCTAATGGGATGCCTATTCCTCACCTATCAAAATGTAGTAAATTGAAAGCTTTCTGTCTGTTCAGGCTGCCCAGGGAAGGGGCAGAACTGCCATCCCTGGCTGTGGTTTACACTCATGGAGATCTGGAGCTCATGGACAGGGTTTAGCAGTGAGTTGGGACAGCTGGGTTTATGGCTGGACTTGATGCTCTTAAAGGTCTTCTCCAACATAAAGCATTCAGTGATTCTATCATTCTAAGTTACAACTCAACCTTAGAGCTGTCACCTGTTCAGATGATACTCATGATCCAGTATTTAGAACCCTGTAGCAATGTGAATTTAAAAATGATGGCAAGTGGAAAATTCGCTTCTTCAACCAAGCAACACAAGGAAGAAGCAGGACCGCTGTCATTAGAGACACACATGAAAAACAGCCCAGCAGTGACACCACCAACTGCTTGCAACACAACTTAAAATACACAAACCCTATCAAATGGTAAAAATTTCAAGTTACTGAAATACCCATCTGGCCAAAACCCACTGCACGTTCTTTAATAAGTTCGCAGACAGTCTTCTGGAAACAATTTGCTTCCAAAACAACACGCTGTAGTATTTCAAGGCTTGATGCCAAATTTAAAATATTGTGATTACTTCTCGTGGCCGGTATGCAGGCTTCTTTAGGACCTGGGACACTGTATCCCTTCCCATACCCCTTCATTTCTAGTTCCCAAGCAGTTGGCAAATACTACCTCCCTCAGCCTAGAAGTGCAGGAATACGCAAAACCTTCAGTAACCAAAAAAACTTCCTCAGCTATTAGGTTACATCCAGAATTAGAACCCAACTGGAACATGCAGCTGGATGTCACTAGATTTTTCTCCTTGAATTTCATCCTGGGCTGATTTTAATGCCTTTATAAACTATAAACGCCTCGATCCCCTGACGTCCAGGTCTCAACGCTGACAGTCCATCACCATAAAAATGTCTGTCTGTATGGGACCTCAACTGTCTATTCAGGGTAATTTAATGAAATCCAGAATTCTATTCAGGAAAAACAAAGTCCCTCGAGCTAACCTACTCTTCAGCTAGTTACGAATGCATCTACTCTTACTTAGCTCATGAAAAAATTAACAATCAAAAGCTGTTACACTCAAGCAGCAGGAGTATTTCCACTGGTCACCATAAGCTTTTATTTTTACTCTAATGCCTCACGCTTTTGGGGCAGTTTCACCCTTTTAACCGAATCCCGAGATGAGTATGTCACGTTGATTCACTCAGACCCGGCGGCGGACCGACCGACAGGCCAGACCGACCGAAAGGGCCCCGCTCCCCCACGCCCAGCCGAAGCCGCCTGAACCAAGTGGGGCTCAAAGAGATGAAGCCGGTCCGGGTTCTCCCCATTCCCGGGGGTCTCTCCCGACAATCCCGGCAGCGGCGCCATTTTAGGAGCCGATGAAAAGGCGGGAGGCGGGGCCAGGCTCCAGCATAGCAGCGAGACGGGGGCGCGGAGGCGCCCGCAGAGGGACCACGGTTACCCCGCTTTCACAACCCGGTGCCACCCTTCACCGGGCAACGA
>VZRI01003147.1:181401-207374 GCA_013397515.1 Upupa epops
ACCCGCTCCAGCCCGTCCATCTCTTTCTTGCAGTGAGGGGCCCAGAACTTCCCCCAGGACTCGAGGGGAGGCCTCCCCAGTGCCCAGTCCAGGGGGAGAATGATGTCCCTCATCCTGCTGGCCATGCTATTGCTGATCCAAGCCAGGATGCCATTGGCTTTTTGTGCCACCTGGGTACCCTGCTGGCTCTTGTTCAGCTGGTTGTCACTCAGTACTGCCAGGGTCTGGCAGGCTGCTCCCCAATCACTCACCCCCCGGTCTGTAGCTGCAGGGGTTTTTGATAATCTGCGTGCAGTGCCTTGCATGTGCTCTGATTTGGAATGAGAAAATCCTTAGAAAAGCTGGATGTCGCTGTTAAATCCCACTTGCAGGTGGAAATAATTCATTTCTGTAGGTCTCATCACTGCCTCTGTTGTTCTTAGGTTGCAAGAAGACCCTCCTGTGGGTGTCAGTGGTGCACCATCTGAGAATAACATCATGCAGTGGAATGCAGTTATATTTGGGTAAGAGTTTGTGATCACCGTGGAATTCTTGATCAGAGGGCAAAATAGAACAGGTTTTGGTTTTATTCTCCTTATAACCCTATTGAGGGGTAAAATAATCACTCCAAAAACAAATTGTGGCAGCAGTCTGTTTTTCATTCCTATCCATTTTCTGTTACCCCTAAAAAATGAGATCTCTTCATCTTGGGGTTTTTTACTGCATCGAGCTTGCATGTGGCTTAATAAATACGTTAGAGCGTGTAGGAGGTGGGTTATGACAAAGCAGCTTCCTTTTTAAAGTACATGAAAGCTGCATGTTCTCAGCCATTCCATCCAGATGTAGCAGTGGTGGTTGGACTGGTTCCCAGTAGAAGGAGGTATGGGTTCTGCTTAGGAAATTACACTGCATGTCCTACAGAACAGAGCCCGGCTCAGTGTCCCTGCCTGAAAGTGAACTGCTGCCAGTAAGGTGCCTGTTAGTTCCATCTCCTCATGTCATGACATCTGTAGGTTTGGTGGGATGATGAGGAATTTCAAGGAGCAGATTGATTTTGGGGAAAGCGTTTAGATAATTCAGACCTCTTAGAGGTTGCCTCTGGCTACTTCCATAAATAATTTAAACTCCTGCCTCTACCTGTATCTTGGAGAGGAGGAAGATGCTGTAAGTTTATTGTGCCTGTTGAGAAATACAGAGTGATCACTTCTAACTAGAGTTTATTTTTCAAACCTTTCAGGCCCGAAGGGACACCGTTTGAAGATGGTGAGCTGCTAACTTTTCTATCTGCTGCCCGGGGAGGTGGTGAAGTCCCCATCCCTGGAGGCGTTTAAAAAATGAGTAGCTAGAGTACTTGAGGCCATGATCTAGGGTTTGGGGAGATGCTTGGATGAGGGCTGGATTTGATGATCCTGGAGGTCCTTTCCAGCCACGATGATGATGATTCTCTGTTCCTCGTGAATGTTGTCAGTGTTAACACAGTTTTGCTTTTAAAAGAAACAATAGTTGTAATCTCTGTAGAGGGAGGAACAAACTGAGGAAGCAGGGGAAGGAGCAAGGTCTCGCTGGCTATAAATATACTCGTATTTTGAGGTCAGTGGCTAGTGCTTAGTGAGAAAGAAATGGAAAAATGCTTCCATCAAGGCTTGTTTCTACATTTACACTGGAGCTTTTAGTGGGGGAAGCCGGTGTGAGGCTGCCAGATGTGTCCTCACCTGAGGCATCGTGCTGTTCTGGTTTCATCTTGGCAATGTGTTGCATTCATCTCTGTTCTAATGAAGAACAGGTGGAAACCCCTGGAATTGTTCTGAATGCAGAACTGGAGGAGGAAATTTGTAGATAAACATGGAATGAAGCTCCCTTTAGGCATACAAGGAATAATGAGTTTAATAATTACAGTGCATTGATCGGCAGCAGAAGGGTTTTTTCCTGGTGTTGGGTTGGAGGAGTTAAGAGTGAGTTATTCACTGATCCACAGTGAAGGTTTCAGTGAATCAGTCAGGAGCTCCAGAGGCTGAGACAATGAAATTCCAGCGTTTCTTCGCTCACACCACAGTCTCTTCTTAATGAAACACCTTAAAGTCACCCACATCCATGGAACTGGTGTGTTGGGTCACCCAAGAAGGGGAGGGCAGTGGGATAGTTGATGTTGAACGTAGCTGCCTTTGCCTTGTTACGCAGTGAGTTTCCAAGCTTCCACCCATCTGCTGCATTCATGTGACACTAACTAGTAGTTCCATTATCACTTGAAATAGATGAAAAGAAACCAGACTGTGCTGTTTGTATAAGGAGGAGAAGAAATACTGATCCTAGAGGCTCTAAATGAACGTTGTGTGTGTTTCTGGAGGTGTTTTCTTTTGTCGTTCCTGATGTGGTTGTATTTTTGTCTGTTTGGACAGGTACTTTCAAACTAGTAATAGAATTTTCAGAAGAATATCCAAATAAACCTCCAACCGTTAGGTTTCTATCAAAAATGTTCCATCCAAACGGTGAGTAAATCATCTTTATTTAGCCATGACACCCATTAAACATTATGGTGTGGTCATGTACTTTGCAAAGCTCCTGAATCCTTAACTGTTAGCTCGCCCCATCTTCAATGCCAATCTCCTCAGTAGCTGGCTGGCACAGCAACTGCTTGATGAGAAATCAAGATTTATGATGCTATTAAGAGGCAGCTGTTGGTCTCTAATCAATACGTAGCCTCAGTAGCAAAGCCTGGGATCATTCTCAGTAGTGGCTGCATTTAGGTTGACTTTGAGAGGGAATTCAGGTTGCAGATTCATCCATTTAACATGGATGAATTGCAGTAGGCAACCGATGAAGCCAAATGCTCTTTATCTCTGTCAGAAGATGTTTCAGCTCAGTCCTTTCCTTACCTTGGCTCACTGTGCTGACCAGAACTACTACAGGGAAAAAACTCTGAGGGCTGTGACTTCCTCAGCTGGTGCAGTGGGTTCCACTCTCGCAGCAGACATTGCCCTGCTTTCCCAGAGCCCGTCCTCTGTGTGTACCTGGGACCAGTCCCACCAGCAGAGCAAGAGACCAAGTCTGCCAGTTGCAGTGTGAATACCACAATCTTTAGACCTTCTTTCTTTCCCTCTTCAGTGCTCTGCTACTTCTGTACCCCCTTCATAGTACCAGCTGTACCTACACAGGGCTGTGAGATGTAACTGCTGTCCCCTTCCCAGTTGCACTGGCCTAAGCCCAGACTGAACAGCAGCTCTGTCCAGATCAGGATGTAATGAACAAGTGACAAAATAAGTCCAGATGTCCCTAAATGCTCTCTGTGTTGTATTTTCAGTTTATGCAGATGGTAGTATATGTTTAGATATTCTTCAGAATCGCTGGAGTCCGACATACGACGTTTCATCTATTTTAACTTCAATTCAGGTAACATTTTCATCTGTTTTAGCAAAAATAATGGGAATGGGTTCACAGAATCACAGAATTGTTGAGGCTGGAAAAGACCTCTGAGCTCATTCACCCAGCCCAGGACTTAACATCACCCCAGTAGCCACAGCAGGGCACTAAGGGCCACAGCCAGGCTGTCCTTCAACACCTCTAGAGATGGGAAATCTGGCACCTCCCTGGGCAGTCCTTTTCAGGAGGAAGGGCTTCCTAACATCCAACCTAACCCTCCCCTGGGAGCTTCAGGCCCTGCTCTCTTGTTCTATCACAAATTGCCTGGGAGAAGAGTCCATCCCCCACCTGTCTATAACTTCCCTTCACGGAGTTGTAAAGAGGGATAAGGTCCCCCCTCCAAGTCTCCTCCAAGCTAAGCACCCCCATCTCCCTCAGCCTCTTCTCATCACAGTATCACAGTAATGATGAGGCTGATAAAGACCTTAAAGATCATCCAGTCCAACCTAAAACCAACCAAGTAACCCTAACATCTAGCTCATGCCACTCAGCACTTCATCCAGACTAAACTTGAACACCCCGAGATGGTGACCCAACGACCTCCATGGGCAGCCTGTTCCAAAACCGGATCACACTGTCAGTGAAAAAGCTTTTCCTAATGTCAAGTCTAAACCTCCTCTGATGGAGCTTAAGATCAGCTTTTCTCTCCAGTTCCTTCCCCAAGCTCATTGCTCCTCTGGACCTGCTCCAGCCCCTCAATCTCTTTCTTGAAATGAAGGGCCCGGAATTGTCCCCAGGTCTCAAGGGGAGGCCTCCCCAGTGCTCAGTCCAGGCAGAGAGTGTTGTCCCTATTCCTGCTGGCCACACTATGGCTGATCCTGGACAGAATCCCACTCACCTTTCGTGCCACCTGGGCACCCTGCTGGCTCCTGTTCAGCCAGTTGTCACCCAGTGCTGCCAGGTCCCTCTCTGCCAGGTTGCTCTGCAGCCACTCATCCCCCAGTCTGTAGCTGCAGGGGGTTCTTGTGGCCATCCTGCCCTTGGCCCTGTTCAACCTCATCCTGTTGGCCTCTGCCCATTGACCCAGGCTGTTCCAGAAGACACAGCTCAGTGATGAGGACTAGCCGGTATCTCTGTCAAGGAGGGCTTCAAATACTTGTGAGCTAAACAGTAGCTTTTTATATCGAGTCAAGACTGAGGTACCAGTTCACTTGTTACTAATCGTGAGCTACAAAGCTGCTGTTAGATATTTTTAATAGGAAGACACTGGTTTGGATTCATTTGTAACTGTTGTTAGTCAAGATAGGGCATCAGATACAGAAATTGGCCTGGTGTTTGAAACACCAGCCTTTACCACCAAGCTTTACCCTGAGAGTTCCTCAAGGACTTCCTTTAAAGTATCCCAAGTCAAGTCCTGCTTGTCCTGGGATAAGGAAGAACGCCCTGGCACAGCAGAAATCTCTTTTCTCTGGTGTGGTTGTCACTGTTACTCTACAGCAAATTTAAGGAAGGCACCTGAAGTCCCTTTGTGGCCCTGAGTGATGATAGTAGTGTAATTAGCATCACAGTGCTAACTGGCACAGGTGGCCATGTGTCTGTTAGGTTGGTGAACTCAGACCAGTAGGTAGTGCTAATGCTGACGCAGGGTCTAATTTGAGGTTCACTGCTGTAATTATGGTGCCTAACCACAGGTTTAACTGTTCAGTTGGGCTCTTCTGAGTCATAGGATTGTTTAGGTTGGAAAAAACCTTCAAGTTCATAGAGTCCAACCCTGAACCCAACTATCCCAACCCACCCTAAACCCTGTCCCTGAGCTCCAGATCTCCATGACCATGAAACACAGTCAGGGATGCTGATTCAACCCCCTCCATGGGCAGTCTGTGCCAAGGCCTGAGGACCCTTTCCAGAGAGAAGTTTCTCCTCAGGGCCAACCTAACCTTCCCTTGGGGCAGCTTGAGGCCATTTCCTCTTGTTCCTTGTGAGAAAAGCCCACCCCCTCCCTCTTTCCGCCCTCCTTTTCAGTAGCTGCAGACAGCAGTAAGACCTCTCCCCAACCTCCTTCAGTCTAAGCCACGGCTGCCTCCCGAAACACACTATTTACAAGCCGTGAGTTGATTTCACTCTAATTTCAAACAAACCCGTTTGTCTCCTGTTTTATTTCCCTCTTCCCACAGTCTCTGCTTGACGAACCCAACCCAAACAGTCCAGCAAACAGTCAGGCGGCACAGCTCTACCAGGAGAACAAACGGGAATACGAGAAAAGAGTTTCAGCTATCGTCGAACAAAGTTGGAACGATTCGTAACAGCTGCTTCGCTGCTTCTTCACCCTCGTAATCACTACGTACGATTTAACTCTCCGTAGA
This sequence comes from Upupa epops, assembly GCA_013397515.1. Lineage (NCBI taxonomy): Eukaryota > Metazoa > Chordata > Aves > Bucerotiformes > Upupidae > Upupa > Upupa epops. The sequence continues at coordinate 187,101 of VZRI01003147.1, forward strand.
AAAAGCTCCCAGAAATTTTCAAGTGCCACAGAGTCTAAGAATTTGCATCCCCCCAAAAAAACCTGAACAACCCCCCCCCTTTCATTTCCAAACAACAAAAGTTAAGCCCTCCCGTAAAAGCTTGTGCATCTCAATTAACGTCCTTTTTAATTGCATGGTATCAACTAAGTTATTGCTGCATAAATTTGTAATATATCCTCTTTGTATTTTTTTTTCCCCTCTCTTTTTGTTTTTCCTGCTCTCTTCTAGTTTTTTCTTTATTGTTTTCCAAGTGTATGGTGTTGGCGTGGAGTTTTCCTGACCGAATACACACGTTTTTTTGTAAAGCTGTACTTTTTTCAAATATCGAATGCCTTATTTTTTTGGAATTCTTTAGATTTTTAAATTGGAGAAAGGAGAAGAGATAAAAAACCAACATAGCACTTAACAAAGTTTTTATATATAAAAATATTTCATGTAAAACTGTTAAATACATAACCTTAGCGCAAGACGGTCTGCTCTCACTCTCTTACCTCGTTCCGAGGGCTCTTTTTCCCTCTGGTTTTTTCACCATGCGCTTTATAACCAGCAGAGTTCATCCAGGATGCAACCGGTCTGCTGCTGCACCAAGGCTAAACTTCCTCCTGTCTCCTCGGTTCTATGAGGTGGTCGCCACTGGAGCCTGATGAGGTCAACCTCAGGGCTGATTTCAAGGGAACAGGGAAAATCAACAAGTGGGATCCAGACACCAACGCTGATCCAGGTGTTGACAGAGAAAAATTCCAGGCTCAAACCCAGAACTAGAGCCAGGTTTAATGTTGAGGTCCTTGTCGTCAGAGCGATCCAAATCCTGTAGGGTCTGGCAAACAGACTCCATGAAGAGCGGCTGAGGGAACTGGGATTATTGAGGCTAGAGAAGAGGAGGCTGAGAGGAAGCCTCACTGCTCTCTACAGCTACCTGAAACGAGGTTGTAGCGAGGCTGCTGCTGGTCTCTCTTCTCCCAAATTCCTCATAATAGGACGGGGAGGAATGGCGTCAAGCTGCATCAGGGAGGTTTAGATTGGATCTGAGGAAGAAGCTCTTCACTTAAAAGAGTAGTTGAGCACCAGGCTGCCCAGGGAGGGGATGGAGTCCCTATCCCTGGAGGGGTTTAAAAACCAAGTAGCTAGAGCACTTGGAGCCATGTGGAAATGGGGATTGAGGAGATGTTGGAATGAGAGCTGGAACTAATCCTGGAGTTCCTTTCCAGCCAGGAGGATTCTATGAGGAATAGAAGGTTGGTAGCTGCCGGCTTACAAATGGGAAATGAAATGCAGCTATTTTGCTCAAAGTCCCACTTTAAACCAGCAGCAGAGCTGCAGACAGGACCTGGATGATAACCAGGCTGGGTGATAAAATATTCTAATAGCTTTTCTTCTTCAGGGGGATTGTATTTTACCAAGTTGTGAAATGTTGACACCTAGCCCAGTGCTGTATTCACCTGCTGGTACTGTACAACTCTGAATTGCTGATGATAATTAGAGCTGTTCCATTAGTTTCTCTGGAGAGTAGGGACAGAATTAATCACCCACAGAAGACGACGTGCCTGCAGATCTGATGGGGTTGGTGTTTAAAACTCAGCAGCACGTGATTGGTTTTGTGTGTATCACAGAAGTTCCACCTCTTCTGAAATAGGTACCTTGACAGAAGTTCAGGCTTGGTTTTGTGAATTTTAGAGGGGTGCAGAAATCAGGAGGGATGACTGCAGTGAAGAATCGGGCTTCTTTCTTCTTCCTAACAGCACTGGGAAGCACCCGCTAGTGCTGGGTGGAGTTATGACAAAGGGATCACAAGTGTTAAGAGCCCTACATCCCATCCCATCCCATCCCAAAATACAGCTCTGGGGTTACATGAAAAACTGCAAGAGACAGATGTGTGTTGGGTTGGAAGGGGCCTCTAAAGGTCATCTAGTCCAACCCCGACAACAAGCAGGGTTATCTCTTAACTAGAGCAGGTTGGGTGCAGTTGTTAAAGGCCTTTGTTAGAGTAGTGAAATGGGAATGTCCCTTGACACCTCACCCCAGCTCATAACGTTGCTCTGTTTATAGGATCCTGCACACTATGAGGCTTAGAAACCAGAATCCCAATCAAACCTTTCTGTCTTAGACCTTGTGGAGCAAAACTGTTCTGCCTGAGTCAAGGTGCCATGGCCTGAAAACACTCCTGCTAAGAAATACTAAACTCCAGTCGAGATAAGTGAGTTTGCTCTGCTCGAGTCAGTGAGTTTGCAGTGATAAATTCTTCAGTCTATGCCTAATTATTAACAAACCACAAACGCTTTTGAGTGATGGGGTTAAAGTTACACCAGCACAGCGGGGTTGTAGCTTAATGCTGCAACACTACAAAGATGTTTCTTTATCACAGACTCAGAGTGTTGGGGATTGGAAGGGACCTCAAAAGATCATCCAGTCCATTCCCCCTACCACAGCAGGATCCCCTACATCCAGTCACACAAACAGTTCAGGTGGGTTTGAAACATCTCCGGAGAAGGAGACTCCACAGCACTCATGGGCAGCCCCTTCCAGGGCTCTGGCACCCTCACCGGGAAGAAGTTGCTTCTCCTCTTGATGTGGAACCTCCTCTGGTCCAGCTGACACCCAGTGCCCCTTGTCCTAGCACTGGGTGCCACTGAGCAGAGCCTGGCTCCTTCCTCCTGACCCCTGCCCTTTCCATCTTGATCAATAGTCATGGAGTCACCCCTCAGGCTCCTTTCTTCCCAGCTCAAGAGCCCCAGCTCCCTCAGCCTTTCCTCAGCAGGGTGATGCTCCACTCCATCATCCCTGTGGCTCTGCCCTGGACTCTCTCCAGCAGCTCTGTGCCCTTCTGGAACTGAGGGGCCCAAAACTGGACACAAGATTCCATATGGGGTCCTGCCAGAGCAGAGCAGAAGGGAAGGAGAACCTCCTTGGATCTACTAACCACCCCACTTCTACTCCAGGATGCCTTTGGCCTTCTTGGCCCCAAGGACTCATTACTGGCTCCTGATAATCCTCCTGGCCACCAGGACCCCCAGTCCCCTTTCGCCTGCGCTGCTCTCCAGCAGGTCAGTCCCCATCCTATACTGGTCCATGGGGTTGTTCTTGCCCAGATACGACAAGAAAAAGCTTCATAGTTTTAAGAATTGGTCTCAACTTCGAAGATCTTTAAAAAATGAATTAATTAGGAAAAGTAATGCTTGGAGCTTGCTGGCACAAGGGGCCTTAATGAAGTGGTGGTGGGTACCCAGACTTTGGTTTTCCAGCTTTTCATGAGGCTTTGCTTCATTGAAACTAAACAAATTCATCATCAGCTGCTTCTCCGTGGGTTTCCAAATAAAGATCTACGATTTTTAGATCTATTTTCTATTTTTAAAGAGTCCTCCTGGTGCTTCTGTGCTGTTAGATCCGCACATCGCTCCCGTCACGGTACAGCTGGACAGTCGGGTGCAGCCAGATGTGCAGCAGCAAGCAGGTGGCAGAGCAGAGCCCTTGGTGGGGACTCCCTAGTGTTGAGTTTCAAGTGCAAGAACACCTTTGCCTTCAGGTTTATCGAAGCGACATTATTCCTGAGAAGCATCAAAGGCTGCGCTGCTGGTGCTGCTCTCTTCAGATCTCGGCTCCCTCAAGATGCCTCGTCCGAGCACAGTCCCAAACTACGAGTCTCAGATCTTCACAGACGTGATTAACTTCACTAGTGTGAGTCACCCCCTTGGGATTCTTCACCGTAGGACGGGTAAACGTGTGTAATTGCAGAATGGAGGCCTTGGGCTGCGGGAGGCAAAGAAATCACAGCTCGAGGTGGCTTCTCTGCCGCTTCTTTGTAGGAGGGCTGGTATGAATAGTCAATTAATTCATGTGTCAAACAAATAAAGCTTGAACTACTTAGAGATTGGGAGGTCCCTGATAACAAATTTATAGGAAGAAAAGGAAGGTTCCCTGGTGGCTGCAGTGGTGGTCAGGTATTTAGAGGGAAAGAGATAGGACAAAGCTGTTTGTGTTTACCAGGCTCTCAGCTGGCCAGACTCCCTGACCCAGGGCTTTTATGTCAACTGTGTGGAAGCTGTCTCAGGCTGTGTTTGTGGAGAGTTGTTTGTTGGAAGAAGATGTGATCAACAGATTATCTGCTGTTAAGAGCTGGCAGAGCTGCATGCTCCACTTCTCCTTTTGATCATCCTTTAGGTGAGGCTTCACAGCACAGAGAAGAACCAGAGCCTGGTGGGACTGCAAAAGGGTGAGGAGTGACTGGAGACTCCAGGTGAGCTGGGATCTACTTGTGAACGGCCCCAGCTCCAACATTTGGTTGGTTTTTAAGTTGGTGGATAAAACCATTAGCTGCTGCTTATGTGATCCAGAAGCTCTCTGTGTGTGTGTGCAGGAGAGGGCTTCTCAAGTTGATTATCATAGAAACCTCAGTGCTCAGTAGCACTCACAATGAATGGGTTGGGGTTCATTTGCTCAGCATCGTTATTGCACCTTGAGTTCATCTCACATCCCAGAGAATAAAAAACAAGCTGAGGTTTCTCAACTCCCTGATAATGACTGTAATTACCATCACAAGCGATGGAAGAGGTGATACTCCCTCAGATTTGTTGTCATTCTCCCACGGTTCTGCACTGAAAACACAGATTGAAGACTGGGGATCTTGTCTGTTTGGTACCATCCTGCTGCTGTGACTGCGGGAATCCGCTCCTAATGCATCAGCGTTGTGTTTCTGAGCTCATCTAGGTGGAAGCCTCGTCCCAGCGGAGCCTGAACAGGCTGCTTGCTCTTGGTGTTTGTTACTCGGCATCCAAACTGAAGCCTTTTCTCTAGCATGGGATCCTGCTGACTGCCCAATGAGTGGCTGGAGAGCAGCCTGGCTGAACTGGGGAGGGGAGGGCAGCCCAAGCTGAGGCTCTACCTGACACAGCAGCCCCTCCACACCCTGACTGCTCAGTCATGAAGGGAATCTGAAATCATGGATTCATTAGGGAATTGGAAGGGACCTGGAAAGATCATCCAGTCCAATCCCCCTGCCACAGCAGGGTCACCCAGCCCCAGTGGCACAGGAACACAGCCAGGCGGGGCTAGAACGTCTGCAGAGAAGGAGACTCCACAGCCCCCCTGGGCAGCCTGGTCCAGTGCTCTGGGACCCTCCCTGGGAAGAAGGTCCTGCTGAGATTGAGAGGGAACCTCCTCTGTTCCAGCTGGCACCCAGTGCCCCTTGTCCTATCCCCAGATGCCCTTGAGCAGAGCCTGGCTCCATCCTCCTGACACCCACCCCTCACAGATTGAGAGACAGCAATGAGGTCCTCCCTCAGCCTCCTCAAGAGACCTTCATCAGGGTACTAGCTGGTCCAAGCCAGGTCATCCCAAGCATGCGAGCCCCACATTTTTTCCTATACTGGATAAACCCTTTCTCACCAATGAGTGACTGCATCCACGATCCTTTCAAAGCTGAGCTGAGCTGTGGACTGCTCAGTCGCAGCATCAGGTTATCAATACCACTGTCTGTTATCCTCCCCAGCTGTTTATTAGTTACTTGTCATACAATCATAGGATGGTTTGGCTTGGAAGGGACCTCGTTTAGTCCCAACCTGCTGCCACAGAGGGCTCTACCTCTCACCAGAGCAGGGTGCCCAGAGCCCCATCCAGCCTGGCCTTGGACACTGCCAGGGATGGAGCAGCCACAGCCCCCCTGGGCAACCTGTTGCAGGGCCTTTACTTTCAAGCTTCTTTAGGTATGAAGAATACAGCATCCAGTAAGTGGGTGCAACATCCAGTAAGAGTAAATATAACTGGGTTTATTACTTCATACTGCTGCTATCATGATGGGAATAGAAGGATTGTGTTCCAGGCGTGGTACTTCCCGCAGGCTGAGAGGCAGCTTGTCTTCACCGACCATCTGAACCCAGGAAAACAGCAGAAATGCCATCTCTTGTGAATTAATTATGAACCACACAGCTCTTGCTATTATCTGTTTACACAGGATTGGCCTGGCGATGGTCTTGCAAGAGTTTTCCTTTCTCTGTCTGCTCCAAACCCCCACGAAGTCCTGTTTCACTAGAGAGGCTGCTCACCCTCCTCCTTGAAAGAGTCATTGTGTGGGTCATTACAGCGTTTGCTTTGTGCTCCCTTTCCCCAAATCCCAGGAACTATTTCAGAGGAAGCTTTGCAAGGGAACTCTTGATGCCCGTGAAAGCAGCTCCGTTGACTTTACTGACTCCGGAGCCTCAAGTTCTTTATCTGCAGAGATGTGTGAAAGGGACACCACAACGTTTCAGCCGCAGCTTATAGAACGTGGTCCTTACAGTCAAGTGTTAGAGACCCGATGCTGTTCCCATGGAGACCTAAAGGAATGTGTCCATCGAGTTCAGTGGTGCAGAGCATCCCCTTAACTGACTGGGAGAAGGAGTAGACAGGAGAGCTCTCCTTGTTTCACTCCTTGCTGCCGTAAAGTGGGATGTAAGGAGAGTGTGGGGGGAGGTTGGCGGTGGCACAGCTGGCTGTTAGAGCCTCCTGTCCAGTCCTTTACGGATATGTAAAGGAATCCTGAGTCCATTCACGTTTAGAAAGAGTTTCTTCCGTTCTGGAAGTCTGGGATATTGACCATGGGGAGTTGGTGGAAGCCCACGGTGAGCCAATGGCTTTGACTCAAACCCCCACCTACAACCCCCAGCAGAGCTACAGACTGGGGGATGAGTGGCTGGAGAGCAGCCTGGCAGAGAGGGACCTGGCAGCACTGGTTGGCAGCTGGCTGAATATGAGCCAGCAGGGTGCCCAGGTGGCCTGGAAGGCCAGTGGCATCCTGGCTTGGTTCAGCAATAGCATGGTCATGAGGACTAAGGATGGACTTCTACCCCTGTCCTGGGCACTGGGAAGGCCTCCCCTTGAGTCCCAGGGGCATTTGTGGACCCCTCACTTCAAGAAAGAGATGGAGGGACTGGAGTGGGTCCAGAAAAGAAACACGGCTGGGGAAGGGACTGGAGGGAAAGGCTGATGAGGAGAGGCTGAGGGAGCTGGGGGGGTTCAGCCTGGAGGAGAGGAGACTCAGGGGGGACCTTATCATGCTCTGTAACTACCTGAAGAGAAGCTGTAGACAGGTGAGGGTCAGTGCAACTAGTGATAGAACAAGAGGGCAGGGCTGCTAGGGGATGGTTAGGCTGGACGTTAGGAAGCCCTTCCTCCTGGAAAGGGTGCTCAGAGCCTGGACTGGACTGCCCAGGGCAGTGGGGGAGACCCTGTGTCTGGAGGTGTTGAAGGACAGCCTGGCTGTGGCCCCGAGTGCCCTGGGGTGGCCACTGGGGTGCTGTTAGTTGCTGGGCTGGGCTGGAGGAGCTCAGAGGGCTTTTCCAACCTGAATCATTCTGTGACTCAGGGCTCTGCCTCAGGCACATTGCTGGGTCCTGCAGCTCCTGTGTGCAAAGATCGTTAGTAATTTACAGCAGAAGAGAAAAATGAGGCCTGAAATCATACAATCCAGTGCTGGAAATTGGTTTGGGTCGAAGCTCTGTCATGAAATCCTCAGCTACTGAAGCCAACAGATTTATGAGGGATTTAAATGGAGTGAGGATTTTGTCCATAATGAAGCCCTTTCATTCGGGCTCACTGAGATTTCTCTTGTTCTTTCTCGGTGACACATCCACTCCGTCCTTGCCTCAAACAAAGAGAAATTATACTATCACGGTCTCCCTTCACTGATTTCCTATTTGAGAACCTCCTGAAAAGGCTCCAGAGGCAAATTCTTCCTTAGAAGTTGCTATTTATGTCTAGGCGCATCCGAATGTCGTTACCCCGTGAGCGTTCGGGATCGCTTGCCTCGCAGAGATGGATGAGGCTAGAGAGAGAGGGAATTATTTGAAATTAACTCCAACTAAGCTTTAAGCAGCTCAGGGTTCTACTCGGTGCAACTGGCTCCCTCGATAAGAACAAAGTAAGCAACACAGTGAGTAAAACTCTGATTCACGGGTGTTTTAAAGCAGGGTGGAAGCGAGATCTCAGCGCCTGTCACTGGATTCTGTTGCTCTGTCTCTAGTGTTTGGATTATTCCAGGGTCTCAGCCATGACCAGGAGCCACCGTGCAATGGGTTCTACACAAAACCAGTGCCTTGCCTCTATCCCGGCAGGCTCTCAGCCATGGGGTGAGGCAGGTGCTGACAGGGACCGCAGTCATAGAATCATAGAATCATTAGGGAGGGGAAGGGAGCTGGAAAGATCATCCAGCCCAACCCCCCTGCCACAGCAGGATCACCCAGACCCAGTGGCACAGGAACACAGCCAGGCGGGGCTGGAATGTCTGCAGAGAAGGAGACTCCACAGCCCCCCTGGGCAGCCTGGTCCAGTGCTCCGGGACCCTCCCTGGGAAGAAGGTCCTGCTGAGATTGAGAGGGAACCTCCTCTGTTCCAGCTGGCACCCAGTGCCCCTTGTCCTGTCCCCAGATGCCCTTGAGCAGAGCCTGGCTCCATCCTCCTGACACCCACCCCTCACAGATTGAGAGACAGGAATGAGGTCCCCCCTCAGCCTCCTCTTCTCCAGGCTCAAGAGCCGCAGCCTCGTTGCTCCTCTGCACCTGCTCCAGCCCCTCCATCTCCTTCTTGAAGCCAGCGTCCCAGAACTGCAGGGCACTGAGGGCTGTTTCATCCCTAAACCAGGCAAAAGAGAGGCCAGGAGGCAGGAGAAGATGCAGTCTCATTGGTTTTACATCTCTTTAAAGAACACAGAGTCATTAAATCAGTTTACCCAGCTTTATTGTCTGGCTGCTGACCGACCCAGTGCTGCTTTACACCGGGTTCTAGAGGAAGGAGAAAATCTTTCAAACAGGCCATCAGAAGCATATTTGACTCTTTCCAGAGGCAGACGACAGAGTCGATGAAACATTTATTCGGGAAATGAAATATTAGGGCCTGACAGATCTCTCCAGCGTCACTGAGTAAGCAGGTTATCTGGAGATTTCTAGTGCAAACAACCCCGTGCTTTGATGAATACATGAGTAATGCCATTACAGGAGCCTGAAAGCTCCATTAGGCTGCTGCTGAAGTTACAGACATTCCAGTAATTATCATAAAGCCTGAAAATTAACAGTCTGTTACAATGAGAAACTGCTTTTTTTTTTGTAAATCGAATCCCTCCCTGTGTTTCTTAAGCAAAGAATAACAAAGCGTTTGGCTCTCCGGAGTAAACAGCAGTGTTTGAGTGGAGCAGGGAGCTGGATGGGGTGGGAAGAGGTGGATGGAGATTTTAGAGTCATAGAATCATTAGGGATGAGAAGGGACCTGGAAAGATCATCCAGTCCCTCTGCCACAGCAGGGTCACCCAGACCCAGTGGCACAGGAACACAGCCAGGTGGGGCTGGAACGTCTGCAGAGAAGGAGACTCCACAGCCCCCCTGGGCAGCCCCTTCCAGTGCTCCGGGACCCTCCCTGGGAAGAAGGTCCTGCTGAGACTGAGATGGAACCTCCTCTGTTCCAGCTGGCACCCAGTGCCCCTTGTCCTGTCCCCAGATGCCCTTGAGCAGAGCCTGGCTCCATCTTCCCGACACCCACCCCTCACAGATTGAGAGACAGCAATGAGGTCCCCCCTCAGCCTCCTCTTCTCCCAGCTCCAGAGCCCCAGCTCCCTCAGCCTTTCCTCAGCAGGGAGCTGCTCTCCTTCCTTCATCATCTTCGTTGCTCTACACTGGACACCCTCCAGCAGCTCTGTCTCCCTCTGGACCTGAGGGGCCCAGCACTGGACACAGCCCTCCAGATGCAGTCTCCCCAGTGCAGAGCAGAGGGGGTTCTGATCACTGCAGTGTTGCAGCCCTATGTGCCGGTAGCTTAGTGTCTGTCATTTATGTAGTCTCTGGCATTCGTGAGGGATTTGGAGTCTGTATTTCCACTCCGTGCCGTCGTCAACTTGACGTGGACCGCTCTCTCTGTTCACTGAAGTGCTCGGGAGCTCTGAGACCTGAAATTGTAATTACTCTGCTTCAGATGTCAGGTTCCCCAGCAGCGTATCGCTGCTGCTGCTGGAAACCTAAGCAGCTTAGGTGATAGAAACCTAAGGAGCTTAATAGCTTCCCGATGCCTTCCAACGTTTGGGGAATCTCCCCACGCAGGGATCTGATAGGGGAGGTCTGAGTCACGCTGACAGCTTCTGCCGAAGGGATGGGGTGAGTTGGTGATTTGCTATTTATAGGTGGATGAAGAGGCTCAGGGACAAGAGCTGCAGCCAGGGCCACTCTCTGGTTTGCTGTGGAAACATTTCCTGGCCGGAGCTGGGAGCGAAACAGTCCGTAGCTGGCGCAGCCCGCGAGTGCTCCGATTGTAGGAACACGTGGACGAGCAGCGTTTGATGGGAGCCTGGAATTTAGCACTTTTGAGCAACACAGACAGGGATGAAATTCATCTTCTCTTGGCGACTGTGTTTTGATGTTACAGAGAAAGAATGGAACAAGTCCATCTAACCCTTACCCCACGAGCTGTCTCCTCTCACAGGGTAAAATCCAGGAATTCTAGAATCTTTAAGGCTGGAAAAGCCCTCTCAGGTCATCAAGTCCAACCATCATTAATGCATTTGGTCTAATTTGTTTCCTGTAAGATTCTTTCATCTACCAGGTCTGGAAATAGGAGTTACAGCACTGAGTAGGGTCACCTTGTCTTCATAAGGAGCAGTAGTGATCACACAACCCAGCTGCATCACCATCAGCTTGAAAACTGAAGAGACTGTGGCTTCTTTCAGTGATGAGATAACAGGGGGTCAGGGTTTAGCTGCCTCCTAGACAAGAGGGAGGACTCCAGAGCTCAGACTGCCGTTTAGAAGCCTCATGATCGTTACCTGGAGACCTCAGTGCACTGAGCCCATGGGCTGGAGCTGAGGGATGTCTGCCTGACAGACCCGCCAGCTGCAAATCTTAGTGCTGGGCTCAGCGACAGAATGAGCAGCTGAAAATGCCCCAGCGTTGGCATCCAAGGAGCTGCATGTCCCAGGGCTGTGGTGGGATGAGGCTGATGGGAAGGTGCTGGCTCTTCTAGGGCGCCCATCCCATGCTGTTTGATCACAGCAGTACTGGGATAGGGAATAGCATCCTCATCTTTGCTTCTTGATGTTAGCTGGTGGCCAGAGTGGCTTTGGCTGGAGTCAGACTGTTCCTGCCCTAGGCAGGGATTAAGAGTTAGTTTCAATACAGTTTGGCCATGCAGCTGTGTTCTGAAGAGGAGAAGGCTTTAATAACAAGGATGGTGGCCTCTCCACCATCGTCAGTTCAGCTGGAGAGACCTCTCCTCTCTCCTCTCTCCTCTCTCCTCTCCCTCTCCCTCAGGTGCTGGGAAGGAGAGGGTCAGGACAGGGAGGGGACAGGGATGGTTGGCACCAGTTCAGCCTGCCCCGAGTCCCACGGGTGCCCCAGGGTCCCACGGAGCCCAGCTGGCACCCACTGGGCCAGGGCAGCCCATCCCAGTCCACTCCAGTATGGCTCAAGCCTCGGTTACTGGTACCCAGCTGGCATCAGCTGAGAGAGCCTTGGCTGCACGCGGGCACTGGTCTCACGGGGCACTGGTTTCACCGGGCACTGGTCTCACCGGGCACTGGTTTCACTGGGCNAATGCTGTGAGCAGCACCCATAAACCAACAGCCAACTGGGCTGAAAGTTTTGCCCTAAACCTCTTCCTCAGCAGCAGGCTGCCTTCTGCCCACTTTTCTCTCCCCAAGCGCCTGAACGCAGCGCTGCTGCCGCTCCGGCTCAGACCCGAGTGTCCGTCAAAGCCGGGATCAATGTCACGCTTGTTTCTCAGATGCTGAATCGAGCGCCGAGGGCCCAGCTCTTAAACCCCGATGAGCTGCAGGCGCACGGAAGGAGCTCATCACCTCGACGGATCAGGCAGCTCTTGAAGCCAGCGAAGCCTCTCCGAAACCCGCGTCACACGCTTGAAAAAAGGTCACTCACTTCTTTACAGCAGCTGAATTGAGCCTTGATTGAGATTACAGTGCGGGCGAGAGGTGTGATTGTGCTGACGCCGACGCTGTTTCCCGAGAAGGTAAAAGCCAGGCGCTTGCGTTTGGATGGTTCCGTGCAGCGCGGAGCCAGCGGCTGATTTGTATTCAGCTGCTGCTTATTGAGCCCGGTCATCGGTCTTGGAAACGGTAGATAGGAGGAATAGCTGTAGCAGAGCAATATTTCCTGAGCTTTAGGATAGATTTGAACCAGAGCCCTCCCGATAACCAAAGCGAGAGCTGCGCGTCTGGCGCTCCCTGCCCCTCTGGCCCCGGGATTGATTCGGCTGTGTGCGGGAAGGAAGGAGACGAGCGCAATCGCCGTTCTTGTTCCCGTGAATCGTGCCCCTCGTTCTGGCTGCATTGTGCTGAGAGGGAACGGGTGAGATGTGTTCTGCATCAGCAAAAAGCTTCCCTTATTCAGCGGCAACGGCAACGGCGCTCGCTGCAACTGGGGAGTAAAGAAAATCGCCCTAAACTGTCTCTCTTGAAGCAGAGTCTCTGGGGTTGGGGGATTTTTTTTGCTGAGAGAGAAGATTCTGCAAGGTTGTTGGGTTGAGAGGGGTTGTTTTTTAAAACATGGAGACGGGGGGGTCTCTTTTTTCCTACCCAATCGCTAACCTTTCAGTCGCCGGCGTTTCTGCTGCTCCTAGCACTTTCCATTCCGATGGCAGTTTTTCATCTCTTCGCTTAGCTCATGGCTAAAACAGTCCTTGGAAGAGGAATTGCAGTCACTTACTCTCCAGAATGATTATTTCCACTTGCTCCCACTCTGGTCCTGGGGGAAAGGGCTTCGTCGTGTCTCGCCTTGATGCATCTGTCCTCCCACTTCCTCTGCTTGGTGCCAATGTCTTCCCTACAGGGGTCAACCCCAGGGGACTGCACCTCTCTGAGAGGGATTTGCAAGCCATTTTTAGCTAAAGCATCACCTCACATACAATCACAGATCACAGAATGAGTGAGGCTGGCAAAGCCCTCTGAGCTCCTCCAGCCCAGCCCAGCACCTAACAGCACCCCAGTGGCCACACCAGGGCACTCAGGGCCACAGCCAGGCTGTCCTTCAACACCTCCAGGCACAGGGACTCCCCCACTGCCCTGGGCAGTCCAGTCCAGGCTCTGAGCACCCGTTCTGGGAGGAAGGGCTTCCTAACATCCAGCCTAACCCTCCCCTGGCAGCTCCAGGTCCTGGCACTGGGTGCCTGAGAGAAGAGCCTGACCCCCACCTGACTACAACCTCGAAGGGTTGTAGTAGAGAGGGAGAAGGTCCCCCCTGACTCTCATTATTAGGACCTGTTATTGGGGCTGGTATTTTCCTGCTTGGCTCCTCAGCCAGACAAACCCCATGGTCACCCACGTGTAGAACTCTGATGATGCTTCTGACCCTGCGACTTTGCCTGCCAACTTAGCAGAAGGGCTGTGAAGAGCCGTTCGCCACAGCACAGGCACTTGAGCGCCGGGTCCCTCTCGCTCTGGTACTTACCAAGTCTCTGAAACAACTGGGAAAACCCATCCAAGCTGGGATCTCCTCACCCATCGTTCCTCACGTTGGCTCCTGGTTAGATGTCTCTTCCGTAGCAGGAGATGTGACACAACATCACAAGGCAGAGAGTTGTTACTGGGGCTAAGTCATTTCCTTGCTGCGTGATGCTGAAAGCATCGCCTGGCTGCTCTTTGTGCTACCTTGAGGTTTAAGATGACTTTTATCGATGAATCCGAGGGACTTTGGGTCTGACAGCTGTTGGTTAAAGAAAAAACCACTGACATTAAAGTCGAGGAGAGACCCTGTTGCTGTCTACGACTTCCTTGAGGAGGGTGGAGGTGGTGGTTGGTCCCTTCTCACAAGGAACAAGAGGAAACGGCCTCAGGCTGCCCCAGGGGAAGGTGAGGCTGGCCCTGAGCAGAAACTTCTCCCTGGAAAGGGTCCTCAGCCCTTGGCACAGGCTGCCCAGGGAGGGGGTTCAATCGCCATCCCTGGCTGTGTTTCCCAGTCATGGAGATCTGGAGCTCTGGGACTGGGTTTAGCAGTGGGATGGGACAGCTGGGGTCAGGGCTGGACTTGGAGATCGTGAAGATCTTTTCCAGCCTGAATGAGTCCATGATTCTGTGACTGCTACCTGTTCCCTGAACACAACTCTCTCCCCTCTTCTTCCTACCGATGCTACAACCACCGGCAGCCGAGGTGAGGGGCAGAGGGTGAAGGTTCAACCACTGTGGTTTGCTACAGCCACACGTTGGGCTACAGCACGTTCACACTGCCTGTCCACACAGACACCAGAGAGGGGACCCACATCTTGACCCCCCCCGTAAGATGATGCAGGGATGGGAGACGACGTCTCTGCAGGCAGAGCTGGAGCACCTCGTGCTGGTTTCTCTGTGCTCTCCTCAGCGACACATGGCAGGGATCATCTCCAGGAGGAAGCCATCTCTCTGCAACTAATCTCTAGATCCAAATCAATAGGAGCAGCTTCAATTTCTCCTGGTGTGGTGGGGAACGCTCGTGACCGACCCGTAATCAGCTGTTTTAGATGGAAATCAGTGTCGGCGCCGTCCTCGCTCCTGCAGCGCTTTATGGATTCAGTTCTGCAGCAAGAAAGCTCCCTCCTGCAGCAAAGGCTCCTCAGCCACCCCACCTCCATCAGCGTGTGGAGGTACCAAGGGAAGGGTTTGGATGCTTTCAGTGGATTCTGCCTGCATTCATGAAGCTCTTGAGCTGTTTAGTGCCTCCCTGGATAAGGAGTCAGAGATGGGCTTTGAAATTCACGTTGCCTGCTTCAGGCTTGAGTGTAAAGGGTTGGGAGAGGAGCAACCCAGCGTCATGTCCTATAATAGTCTGCTGGAAGGAGGTGAAGGTGCTGGGCTGGTGGCAGTGGGGAACCTCCAGCAGAAAGGAGTAAAGGTGAGTGCAGGTTTAAGTGCTGGCTGTGGGACAAGAGCTATGAACACAGACTCAATCCCAGAATGGGTGAGGCTGGAAAAGCCCCCTGAGCTCCTCCAGCCCAGCCCAGCACCTAACAGCACCCCAGTGGCCACCCCAGGGCACTCAGGGCCACAGCCAGGCTGTCCTTCAACACCTCCAGACACAGGGACTCCCCCACTGCCCTGGGCAGTCCAGTCCAGGCTCTGAGCACCCTTTCCAGGAGGAAGGGCTTCCTAACATCCAGCCTAACCCTCCCTTGGCAGCTTCAGGCCCTGCCCTCTCGTCCTGGTGCTGGGTGCCTGGGAGAAGAGCCTGACCCCCACCTGACTGCACCCTCCCTTCAGGGAGCTGGAGAGAGGGAGAAGGGCCCCTCTGAGTCTCCTCCAGGCTCAACTCCCTCAGCCTCTCCTCATCAGCCTTTCCCTCCAATCCCTTCCCCAACCCCATTTTTCCTCTGCACCCCCCCAGTTGTTCATCGATTCCTAGACTGGATCAGGTTGGAAGGGACCTTCAAGATCATCCAGTTCCAGCCCCCCTGCCATGAGCAGGGCCACCCCCCACCAGACCAGGGTGCTCAAGTCCTTGAACACTTCCAGGGAGGGAGCAGTGCCCAAGGCCAGGTTGGATGGGGCTCTGGGCACCCTGCTCTGCTGAGAGGTGTCGCTGCCTGTGGCTGGGGGCTGACACTGGGGGAGCTCTGAGCTCCCTCCCAACCCAAACCAGGCTGTGATTCTATGAACCCTAGACCAACCTGTGACCGGGGAACCCAGCATCCCTTCAACACCAACCAGCCAGAAGCCAAGTGTCGCTGTGGGTTGTGAAGGGTCTGGAACTGCCTGGAGATGCTTAATCCTCCACTTAATTCCGTGTGTGCGCTCAGCCCGTGGGCGAGTAAATGCCTTGCGAGCCTTTTAGCAGCTCCTCCTCGAGCCCTGCTGGCTCAGGCATTATTCCTCAGGGGTGAAACCATAAACTGAAGGACCCTCAAGTGTGGAGCTCGAGTGAGGGTGGTTTAGAGTATCCAGCAGCCTTACAGCAGCTGGAATGCAGAGGCTCATTCCCCAGCAGTCACAGGAGCCGCCGGTGCTGCCTGCAGAGCCCTGTTAGCAGCAGCTCCTTGGTTTTCATGCAGGTTACACTAAACTGCATAAAAATGGGGGGAAAAAATCCCCTTTAAATCCTAAAAAATCCACTTTGGGGGTTTTCCACTTGCTGGGAGCAGCATCGCAGAGCTCGTGGACTGTAGAGCTGCTCGAGGAATGAAGCTCTGTGTGTGATGCTCTGAGTGCTGTGATGTGCAGCTCTCCTGTTTCCTCCTGTGCCTGAGCAGACACAAATAGAACGCTGACCCAGGTTCAGAGCTTCTGAGTTCTCCCCGAACCCCTTTGCCCCGGTGTTTCTCACTGCCCAGGAATTGCTGTCACGGGAACCAGTGCAGGAGGGGAGCATCCCAAGAGCAGATGCCTCCTGCAACCATTCCCAGTGTTGGAGAGAACCTCTTGTCCCTGCATGATGAAGGACAAGCTGTCACAGCATCACTAGGGGTCAGAAGGGACCTCCAAAGGTCATCCAGTCCAGTCCCCCTGCCACAGCAGGATCACCCAGACCCAGTGGCACAGGAACACAGCCAGGCGGGGCTGGAACGTCTGCAGAGAAGGAGACTCCACAGCCCCCCTGGGCAGCCTGTGCCAGTGCTCCAGGACCCTCCCTGGGAAGAAGGTCCTGCTGAGATTGAGATGGAACCTCCTCTGTTCCAGCTGGCACCCAGTGCCCCTTGTCCTGTCCCCAGATGCCCTTGAGCAGAGCCTGGCTCCATCCTCCTGACACCCACCCCTCTCAGATTTAGAGACAGGAATGAGGTCCCCCCTCAGCCTCCTCTTCTCCCAGCCCAAGAGCCTCAGCTCCCTCAGCCTTTCCTCAGCAGGGAGCTGCTCTCCTTCCTTCATCACCTTCGTTGCTCTGTGCTGGACACCCTCCAGCAGCTCTGTGTCCTGTCACCTCCTTGTCCCTGGGGTGCCAAGCAGAGCTTCCTGTGAGTATTTTGAAGGCACTTTATCAGCAGCAGTTGGGTCTCCTGTGAAAGAGCAAAGTGACCTTGAGTGAAACTACAGATGGGAGACAGAGAGCTCTTCCACACAGCTTCCACACAGCTTCCATCCAGCTCTCCCATAAAGCTTCCATGTTCAGCAGCAGCACTTGGGTCTCCCATGAAACAGCAAAGTCACCTTGAATGAAGCCATGGATGGGAGACAGAGAGCTCTCCCGTACAGCTTCCACGTAGCCAGAGATGCTCCTCCTGCATCTCTTACAGCCATGAGTTAAGCATTGAGCCAACCTTCTCTCCCTCATGCCAGGACTGGGGAAGCAGATGGCTATGATGGTTCTTCATGCCAGGACCATCACACACCAAGGCGATATCGATGCCCAGCTGTCTGCAAAAGCTGGGTTGCAGTTTATATTCAGGGAAAGGATGGTTTTCCTTTACCCTCTGGGGTTCACAGTGGGGATTCACACGTCCAGGCTGGTCGCATGACCCTTCCCACCAGTACTAATCCAGATGCATTAGGCAGTTCCCTTTATTCTTGGGCACTTGTCGTCTGTCTGGTGGCTCCATCCTGTAGAGGAACTGTTTGCTGAGGTACCCACATGGTTGCAGCCTTTTCATCCTGTTCACTTCCCTTAGTGCAGGAGATTTAACTGCTGCTGGGATGATTCCACCGGTTGCTGATCATTACTAATAATTAAACATCCAATAGAAATAAAACCCTCCCTTCCCCGTGACCCCGGGGGGGATAAAGCGTAGAGGATGGAATTGATTTCATTCTGTTCAAACCCAGCGAGAAGCTAAACTTTCTGCCTTGCCCTTGGGCTTTCAGACTGCAGGCTTGGGCAGTCAAGCATGCAAAACAGCTCCGGTGAAACAGACCCCACAGAGACCAGGTTTGAAAGGTGCCTTCCGCCGCTCCGAGTTCGCTCCGGCTCCGAGTGGTTGCTCAAACTCAGCACAGGAGGGTCGAGAATAATTAGTGACTCTACTGGCAGATAATGAAAGCAAAGAGAGATGTAGGCTGAGCACCCCCAGGAAAAGGACTCGTGGTGCAGGTCGTCAGTGATCAAAGTTCCACTGCCCAGCGATGGGTGTGAACAGATGGAACTACTGAGTCACAGAACCACAGAAGGATTGAGGCTGGAAAAGCCCTCTGAGCTCCTCCAGCCCTGCCCAGCACCTCACATCACCCCAGCGGTCACCTCTGAGCACTCAGGGCCACAGCCAGGCTGTCCTTCAACACTTCCAGGCATAGGGACTCCACCACTGTCCTGGGCAGTCCAGTCCAGGCTCTGAGCACCCTTTCCAGGAGGAAGGGCTTCCTAACAGCCAATCTAACCCTCCCCTGGCAGCTTCAGTTCCTGGCGCTGGGTGCCTGAGAGAAGAGCCTGACCCCCACCTGACTGCAACCTCCCTACAAGGAGTTGAAGAGAGGGAGAAGGTCCCCCTGAGGCTCCTCTTCTCCAGGCTGAACACCCCCAGCTCTCTCAGCCTCTCCCTCCAGTCCCTTCCCCAGCCTCGTTGCTCCTCTGCACCCACTCCAGCCACTCCATCTCTTTCTTGATGTGAGGGGCCCAGAACTGACCCAAGGCCTTAAGGGGAAGCCTCCCCAGTGCCTCTCCAGACTCCCCAGAGTCAACGGAACAACTACCAGGACCCTGCTTTAAATACAGCGACGTAAGGCTGCTCTTGTAATGACTGAGCATGGCTCCAGGTCCTTTCCTCCTCCTTTATCCCCCCTCTTGAGAACCAGCCTCTGTTTCCGTGTGTGCCAGGAGATGCCCCAAGGGACAAGGACCTGCTCACAGCCTGTAGCAAGGGGTTGGTAGGGACAAAACTAGGGAAACAAAGTCTTCTCCAGGGTTTTCTGAGGAGAGGAGGAAAAGAGGCTGCTGTGGACATTAGTCTGGTCAGCCTTGCTCCAGGGGTTCTCTAGAGAAGCCTAAAGCAGTGATGGGGAGGTGACCAGGCATCGTTCCTCGTGCTGGATTTATGGCACAGTCCTCTTCCCTCTGTTTCTTCAGGTCTGGAGACACTGCTCAGCTTTGAGTGAGGGATGGTATGAGAAGCTATGGAGCCTGGGAAGGCAGCAGCCAGCCTAGCTGCTGGGGAGAGAGCAGGGTTAGCTATGACCCTGGCGATGGAGGGATGGGGAGAGAGGAGGATTTGTGCCTTTATTCCCTTCTTCCTGCCCTTCACAACTTTCCAAGCTGTTTGTCTCCCCTACATCTCACACGGGACGAGAGGTTTCATCCACAGTACGAGATCGTATCACTCAGTTCACGTGACTGATGGCCACGATGTCAACTCAGCCGCAGACAGGAGACTCTTCCCAAGGTGAACTCGGAACAGGCATGAGATCAGGGTGCCCGCGTTGCTGGGAGACTGCCAGCTGGCCCCATCTGCTCCTCAATATTTACCTTCCCTCAGTTATTTCCCCTCTCCTTGTGGAAAAAAAGAGGTTGAGAAGAGAAGAATGAATCCACTGCTAGGGATGACTGCAACGAACCCTCTTCCTCAGCAGCTGGGTCTCGGCTCTGGCAGGTGAGGACCACGCAGAGATTCCTCAGCGAGAGCCCAGCCAGCAGCACAGGAGGGTGCAGAGCTCTGCGCTGCTCTGTTTGCTTCTCTGTTTGGGGAGCCTCTTCCAGGGGGTCCTCATCACTCACTTTTCCAGGCTGTCTTGGGACCGGCTCCCACTCAGATGGCGTCATCTGCCAACCCATCCGTATCCCAGCGTCAACGGTGGCCGTTCAGCTGCGACCAACGCGCTGCAGCCACTCCACGGGCTGTGACGATGCCCCCGGCGGGTTTTCAGTGCAGCCTTCACCTGCAGCGACCACAGACTCCTGGAAACCCTACAGAGCCCAGACACCAGCTTAAAAATAGCTGCCCGGGCAGAGCGTTCAGCTAATCAGCAGTTCTGATGGTCTCGGCATTTCTGAGCACAAATGAGGTGGATTGAGGAGGCTGAGGCAGGTAGTCACCACTGGAGCCTGATTAGGGGGGTTAGAAGTGCTGCCTGATGAGATCAGCCTCAGGGCTGATTTCAAGGGAACGGGGGAAATCAAGAGCTGGGATCCAGGCACCAACGCTGATCCAGGTTTGGAGAGTGAAAAATTCCAGGCTCAAACCCAGACCTAGAGCCAGGTTTAACCGTGAGGTCCTTGTTGTCAGAGAGAGCCAAATCTGACAAGGTCTGGCAAACAGAGCCTGTGAGGAGCAGCTGAGGGAACTGGGGTTGTTTAGTCTAGAGAAGAGGAGGCTGAGAGGAGACCTCACTGCTCTCTGCAGCTCCCTCACAGGAGGTTGTAGGAGGCTGCTGCTGGTCTCTTCTCCCCAATTCCTAATGCTAGGATGAGG
>VZRI01003147.1:207611-230924 GCA_013397515.1 Upupa epops
GAGGAGGTTCCATCTCAGTATCAGCAGGACCTTCTTCCCAGGGAGGGTCCCGGAGCACTGGACCAGGCTGCCCAGGGGGGTTGTGGAGTCTCCTTCTCTGCAGACGTTCCAGCCCCGCCTGGCTGTGTTCCTGTGCCACTGGGTCTGGGTGATCCTGCTGTGGCAGGGGGTTGGACTGGATGATCTTTCGAGGTCCCTTCCCATCCCTGATGCTTCTATAACACAATCCTCTAGAAAACACCCCAGCGGGGGGATCTGGCTGCTCTCAGAAGCATCTCAAAATCTTTGAGATGAGACTTTGTGGGGGTTGTATCCCCACACATCATTGAACCTCTGCTCCCGTCAGCAGAAGGCACCTCTCAATGAACATTTTCCTCTTAAACAACATTTTTAAACAGATTGATCTTTATGCTCCGGCTCAGAAATGATTTAAGGCTTCTCAGTGCCTGCGTGTGCTCTGCGCTACGCAGGACTGGCAGCAAATGTCATCAGGAGCTAGTTTATAGCCTCGATGAAGACGATTTCCATTGCTCCACATGTGTAAAGCAGAATTATAGCTGAGTTTGGGGGATAGAGAACTCCCTGATGCCTCCCAGGATCAGCACTGCCAGCTCCATGATATCTTCTTCATGACCCTTGGAAAAAAGTGATGAACAGCCAGGGAGCTGCAAATCCTGACTGGGTTCTGCCTACAGGAGCTCGTACAGGAGTGTGAAGAGAACTTCATACAAGACGTAGCCTGTTGGGTGGATAGGATGGACTGGAAACACTGCTCTTGTGCCATGGGCTATGCTCACAGCCACAGCTGCAGGGTGCTGTGTGGCCATTCCTGACTGCAACCCACACAGCATGGACAGAAACCTGCTTGGCTCTTTGGCTGATGCTGCCCCGAGGCTGCTGGTTCCTGTGGCCAAGACTCTTTCAAGAGCTGTTTTCCATGAATGAAACAAAAAATGGGTGTTGTTGGAGCACAGGAGGTTCCACCTCAACAGGAGGAAGAACTTCTTTACTGTAAGGATCACAGAGCCCTGGAAGGGGCTGCCCGGGGAGGTTGTGGAGTCTCCTTCTCTGGAGACTGTTAAGACCCAACTGGATGCCTTCCTCTGTGACCTGTCTTGGGTTCTGTGCCCCTGCTAGAGTAGGGGGGATTGGACTCAATGACCTCTGGAGGTCCCTTCCAAGCCCTGGTGATCTGTGTAAACATCTTGAGTCATCTCAGCACGATTAGTGTTGTGTCTGCCTTCCTGGAGCACTACCAGGGGACTGCCGTGCGGCTGATCTTTCAAAGGTGGGAGAGATGAGCAGCAGAGCTGCACAGCAGCCAGTTTACCCTCCAAATCCTTAACAACGCTGGAGCAAATAATCACAGACCTGGAAAATAAGAAGATGAGTAACAGCCAATACAGATTTATCAGGAGCGAGTCACATCCAAGTGCTTTCGTGGGCAGGAGAGATTCTGTTGCCAAAACAACGCGGACTACAGGCTGATCTATTACAAGAGACACCAGCAGCTGTGCTTGCACCTCCTGCTTCTTCAAATATTTGCAGTAGAGCCTTTCTTACCTTGCATTTCCTTTGCTCAAAGTCCTGGGCTGGCAGTTGCGGAGTGACACGCGGTGGAGACCTTCACCAGAGCTCAGCAAGGCAGAGGAGCTGGTGGGGATTGTCAGACACCGTCCTCCTCAGGACCAGGAGGTTGAGGGAGGGGATCATCCCCCTCTATTCTGCTCTCGTGAGACCCCATCTGCAGTCCTGCATCCAGTTCTGGAGCCCCCAGCACAGGAAGGAGATGGAGCTGTGGGAAGGTGTCCAAAGGAGGGCCATGAGGATGAGGGGAGGGCTGGAGCACCTCTGCTACGGGGACAGGATGAGAGAGCTGGGGATGTTCAGCCTGGAGGAGAGGAGACTCCAGGGAGATCTCAGAGCAGCCTCCCAGTCCCTGAAGGGGGCTCCAGGATGCTGGGGAGGGGCTGTTTCCAAGGGCTGGGAGTGGTAGGAGCAGGGGGAATGGTTTCCAGCTGGAAGAGGGGAGGTTGAGACTGGGAGTCAGGAGGAAGTTCTTCCCCAGGAGGGTGCTGAGACCCTGGACCAGGTTGCCCAGGGAGGTTGTGGCTGCCTCCCAGCTCCCCTGGGGGAGCCAGATTGGAGCACCCTGGTCTGGTGGGGGGTGTCCCTGCTCCTGGCAGGGGGGTTGGCACTGGAAGATCCTTGAGGTCCCTTCCAACCTGAACCACTCTAGGAATCCATGAATCTATGAATCTCTAGGGCAGGGAAAAGGATTCAGGCCAAAGGCAGCAGGGGCAACGCAGAGATCACTTCTATTCACTTTGTGGCTCCTTAAGCAGCCAAAAGGGAGTGAATGTGAACAAACCAGAGCGTGTGCTTGGGGCTGATGTTAGCACAGTTGTGCTGAGGAGAATGGAGAGGTTGGATGGTTGGATTACACCCCAGCTTCATTACCACCCATCAGGGGTTTTCCTTGCCTTAACAGCAAACTCGTCATCAGGCTTAATTACAGCAATCATGTTCTATCCTGGTTTATGATGATTTGATACCATAAAGCTCCTCCGTAGTTTGCAGAGAGGCAGTTTCAGGTCAAATCATGGGCATTAGCTCACAGTGCAGAAAGATCCTTTGCTTTTATTCCAGATAGGATGACAGCTCCAAAATCTCATCCTCAGAGTCTGATCTGATCCCTGATCTCAGAGGCCCCCTGAGAACTTTATTGATGCTGATAGTTTTATGCCATTGGACTCCCACCCTTTCCATCTTGATCAACAGTCATGAGGTCCCCCCTCAGGTTCCTTTGTTCCCAGCTCAAGAGCCCCAGCTCCCTCAGCCTTTCCTCAGCAGGGAGATGCTCCCTTCCATCACTTTGGTGCTCTGTGCTGGACTCTCTCCAGCAGCTCTGTGTCCTTCTGGAACTGAGGGGCCCAGAACTGGACACACTATTCCAGATGGAGTCTCCCCAGGGCAGAGTAGAGGGGGAGAAGAACCTCTCTGCATCTCCGGACACCTTCTAATCCAACCCAGGATGCCACTAGTCTTCTTGGCCACCAGGGCCCATTGCTGGCTCGTGGCCATCCTGCTGGCCACCAGGACCCCCACATCCCTTTCTCTGTGCTGCTCTCCAGTCCCCACCCTCTCCTGGTCCCTGGGGGTGTTCTTGCACAACTCTCCACCCAGTCTAGGTCAGGCTGAATGGCAGCACAGCCTGCTTGTGGCTTAGTGAGGTTCCACATCAGGAGGAGAGGAACCTTCTTCCCAGGGAGAGTCCTGGAGCACTGGACCAGGCTGCCCAGGGGGGCTGTGGAGTCTCCTTCTCTGCAGACGTTCCAGCCCTGCCTGGCTGTGTTCCTGTGCCACTGGGTCTGGGTGACCCTGCTGTGGCAGGGGGACTGGACTGGATGATCTTTCCAGGTCCCTCCCCATCCCTAACACTCTGCACGTCTGTGATTTTTTCTTTACGAGAGGCAACAGTCCCCCCCTTCAAACCTTCATGTTTCAGGTGAATGATTTCAGACCTTCATTGTCAGGTTTGCAGAGCTCATTCATTGCCTTCTGTCCCGTCCAGGTATTACCCCCCCAGGTCTGCTGGAATGAAAAGTGTTCCCAGTTGCAGGAAGCCCCAAGCCCATATGGTCCAACATCTGATTTGTTTCAAGTCACCTCAATCTGAAGGTGAAAACCCTCCCTTTCACATCTGCTCGGGAGCTGGGCTGCGGATTCCTCCAGACCAAGAGGCTGCAGCCTGCCTTTGAAGGGAGCAGCTTTGCCTTTGATGTAGCCCTAAGTGAGGAGGTGGCCTCATCTCACTATTTGTTGCCTTCACAGAGACCTTAACTGCTGGCTGCTATTTTCAGTTCATAGAGGAAACTCAAAGCAGAGTCTGACAGTCCTTCTAATCCTGACTGCACTGGGTGCTCTCGAAGCAGAAGCATGGGGCAGGTACTGTCATACACCCTGCACTGTTAGGAGTGACCCTTCTTGCTGCTGGAGGCTCCGGTCAGGTGAGGGCACTAAGGGGAGTTATTGACCCTGAGCAGCCTCAGCTGGGGCATCACCCACATCCTCTGCCCAGGAGCCCATTTAAGCTCAACCTGGTACCCTCATTCCTCTTCCAGCTGTGTCAGAGAGGCATTGGTGTGCAGACAGTCACATCCATGTCTATGTTCATCTTGGCTCTCCTTCTTCATGCTCAGGTCCATGGACTCCTTCCTTTGGTGGAAGTCTTGGTGTGATCGACCTGCCCAGGAATTGCTGGCTGGTGCCTGACCTCAGTTCTCACTGCATCTGCCCCTGACCTGAGGACTGGCTGGGTGCCTTGTCCTCAGACCTGCCCCATCACCACCAACTTGCCTGAAGATGGTTGAGCCTAGCTGTGATCTGCATCTGCTCACCTCGCTCGGGTGCTGAGGGCTCTGTGGGGTGAGTTAGCAGGTTGAGTCCCTGCCTCCTTGTCACTGTGAAGCCTTTGAAACCTTAAATCTGTGTGACCTGGACTGGGCTTGGAGAGGTGACTGGGGGCAGGGGCTGGAGGATTCAGTACAGGAGACTCTGTCCTGGGGCTGGGAGTTTGTGCTGGGGGTAGTGGTGTTACCCAGGGCTGCCTTCTGGGGGAGAAATGAAGTACCCCCATTTGTAGGGGGGTGGAGAGACTGGGTTTGTTGAGGCATGAGGGAGTCTCTCAGTCTCTAGAGATGTTCCAGACCTGTCTGGATGTGCTCCTGTGTGACTTGGTCTGGGTGATCCTGCTGTGGCAGGGGGATTGGACTGGATGATCTTTTGAGCTCCCTTCCCATCCCTAAGGATTCTATGATCAGGTTTTTGGGGTGTGAAGGGGGATGTGGGGTGTTCAGCTGAGCCTGTCACCTCATAACCCTGGATCTCCGCTCTCCTAGAGCAGTTATGAGTTATCTGGAGGGGAAAAAAAGCTATGATGCTTAAAAAAGTGGGTGCTGTGTGTCCTGTCATCAGTGTGGAAGCTCCTGTCGGAACCAGCAGCACCCAAAGCAAGACTGAAGGCAGGGATGTTGGCTTTCCTAGGGGCTGAGCTGGAGCTAATGCCTGCAGCCTTTTAAAGCTCGATACTCACGTAGGGCAGGCTGTGTGCTATGAAAACAACACAGTTTGCCTCTGTTACTTAATGGAACTGATGGATCCAAACAACTAAGAGACCTTAAAGGTCTCTTCCCTCTGTGAACAGAGTTTTTAGCATAAATTGGATATTCAAATCTTGGCTGCCTCTTGCTGTTGTGTTTTCATCCAGTTCCACTGCCTTTGCTCCCTTTGTGAGCAGGGGAGCCCTGCACCCCTTCTTCCCCCTTTATTTCCCCCTTTAGGGATGAACCCAGTGTTTCATCCTGGGTTATTCCCTACCTGTAGGTAACAGCACTGAGCTCAGCGAGGGGAGGGATCACCATCCCCTTTTCTCCTAGCTATTACCTTGTCTCGCTGAGGTTGAGGAGCCTTGCAGCTGAGATGCTGATAAAAGCTCTAACTGTGGAGCTGCTAATCCAGAGCTGTAGCAGCAATTTACCTGGGTATCACACGGGGAAATAAGAGCTACCTGCTCTTCTTTGATCAGCCCTGTTTTCTGTTACAAGCAGCATGTGTTGACAAATTTTGTCACCAAAAAGGAAGTCGAGGCTTTGATGAAATAAGAGGGAACACGCACGTGCTGGAAGCCTCAAACTGCTCTGCGTTGATGGCTGTGGAGTTAAACCTTACTCAGGGTGCATGGAGAAGGACTGAGTTCATAGACACCTAGAACAGTTCAGGTTGGAAGGGACCTTCAAGATCATCCAGGTCCAACCCCCCTGCCATGAGCAGGGACACCCCCCACCAGACCAGGGTGCTCAAGGCCCCAGCCANGGCTGAACAGCCCCAACTCTCTTATCCTGTCCCCGTAGCAGAGGTGCTCCAGCCCTCCCCTCATCCTCTGGGCACCTTCCAGCAGGCGTTGGAGGTGGGATAGTTTGGGGCTGGTATCCTGCTGCTGGCTGAGAGAAGCCATGGTGGCTTCTAAGTCCCTCTGGACCCTACGAAGGCTTTGAGGAGTGTTTTAACCAGGACACAGCTGTAGTTGGACTGGGCTGCTTGTGCTTTGGGCAGTAAACTGACCAGGAGGATGGAGACTCCCTTTTCACAAGGAGTCCTGTAGAAAGGACAAGGGGAATGGTTACCAGTTGCTCCAGGAGAGATCCCCACTGGATTTGAGAGGAAAGCTGTTCACACTGAGAGCTGTCAGACAGTGGAAGGGTCTTCCAAGGGCAGAGGGGGATGGCTCAGCTGGATAGAGTTCTGGGGCAGCTCATTTCAGCTGGATCCTGCTTGGAGAGGTTGGACTAGATGATCCCTGAGGTCCCCTCCAACCTGTGAGCCTGCTTCTACAGTGACCCCTGTAAGAGGCTGCAGTATCACGTAGTGCTAAGTGACTGGTTAAGGGGGAGGTCTAGCTTTAGGATGAGAACTGGGAGCAACTACAGTGATCAAATGCTAGCAGTGGTGCTGGAAGTGCTGGATGGAGCTTCAGCATGAGTCTTGGTCCCATTCCAGGCTTCTGAACAGCTTCTCAGAGTGTTAGAGCCAAACCCAGCAGGTTCCCATGTCTGCTGCTTGACGAACATGACAGCAGAGCTGAGGGAAACGAGATCCTGCAAACAAAGGTGAAGTGGAGAGTTGGAAAGCAGATTTAGACCTGACCTGCCTTGGAGTCTGGAGGCTTTAAGGTCCAAACCCTTTGCTTGCTCCATTGCAGAGTGTGAGGCTGTCCCTTGCAGCTTTCAAGTCATGAGTGCAGGATGGAGTAGAGCTGGGACTCTGCAGAGGTCACTCTTCTTTCTGATTTAACTAAAGACTTCTGTAGCCAAGGTCTCTAAAGCTGGTTCTTTAACCCCAGGCACACGGTTGAGAGTGGTTTCAGCCTGCATATCACAGTCCCACTAGTTCCCTCACTCCATCGCCAGCAGTGCCAGCTGCAGGAGTAAGAGATGCAGTGGCAGGCACATGCACTACAGTCTATTCCCCGGAGTTTTTCTCCCAAATAAGTTAGTCTAATACTTAGGACTGGCTTAAGTGTTGACCTGGCTGCACCTACCTGCACAGGACACGAGTCTTTCTCTCCTTGGCTGTTGACTTAGGAGCATCTTTGACTTCTTCTGGCCAATCCAGCAGTACATTTGATCAGTTTAGAGCTTGCTACCTCATCTTAATGAACACTAATTGACCTTTAATTAATCAATATTCCCATTAAATTATCCTTTATGTAGTAATATATTTAAATTAATAGGAATGAAGCCAGGGGATGACGTGGAAATCTTTATCTGATCTTCCCAGTGGCTCCAGGTCTCTGGGACCTTGGAAAAATGCCTCAGAGGTGAGACAGCACCACCGGAGCTCATGAGGACACGATGGGGCTGTGGTGCCTACGTGTTCCTTCTCCTGGTGTCCTGGGCTGGGACCAAGAGCAGGTGGGAAAGGGCAGCGTGTTCCCAGAGGGTTACGTCCCAGTCAGAGGTTTGGAGGCTGTACCAGTGGTTCCAGGAACAGTAACAGGTGTAGAGGACTGCAGGTGGGGAAGCTGAAGGAGTCCCTTGATGAGGAGGCTGAAGTACTTGATAAAGAGGATGTCTTCAGTGTGTAAACACCCCAGACCTTCTGAAGGATTGCTGGAAATGGCTATTTTTAAGGGCAAACTATGCAGTCAACACTAGTACTTCTCTTGTTGATAAACAGTGGAAGTAGAGAAGATGAATCCAGAAGCTTTAACTTGGAACTGACTGAAGGGGGTACTTGGGCTTCAGTGGAGAAGCATGGTCACAGCTGACCCCTGAGACTCACTCAGTGCCTGTTGTTGGAGCTTCATCAGATCCTAGAGCATTGGAGAGCAGGTATTTTCCTGGTGATTTACTGAGCAGCATCAGGAACTGTTTCATTGGAGGCTCAACATACAGAATCACTGAATGATTGGGGCTGGCAAAGCCCTCTGAGCTCAGCTGGCCCAGCTCCTCACATCACATCAGCCAGACCAGGGCACTCAGGGCCACAGCCAGGCTGTCCTTCAACACCTCCAGACACAGGNTGAACCCCACCTGGCTGCATCCTCCCTTCAGGGAGTTGGAGAGAGGGAGATGGTCCCCCCTGAGACTCCTTCAGGCTAAACACCCCCAGCTCCCTCAGCCTTTCCCTCCAGTCCCTTCCCCAGCCTCATTGCTCCTCTGGACCTGCACCAGCTCCTCCATCTCTTCCTTGAAGTGAGGGGTCCAGGACTCAAGGGGAGCCCTCCCCAGTGCCCAGTCCAGGGGTGGAACGACATCCCTAGTCTATCCTGACCGTGTCCAGCACGTTTCATCCATGTTACTCTGTTTGAACTCGTTCATTTCCCCAACCCCATGCTGGATGATCGGGCAGACCCTACAATTAGTGGGTAGAGCCCTATATTTCCTCTTCATCTCTCTCACACCCATATGGCTCAATAAATAGATTTGATCACAGCTTGGCTGAAGCTGCTACAGCTCCAGAAGGTTTGTGAAATTAGTGTCTTCAGTCAATTTTTAACCTGCAGAAGCACCCAGCCAAGGGGTAGATTCAGTGGTGAAGACAAGACGCAGACACGCAGCATCTCACCGGGCACAAATGGTGTTTGACAAGGTCAGGGAGGGGGTAGCAAAATACTTGTAATGGTATTTTTCTGCCTCAGGCACCTCCCTTTTTGCTGCCAGCGTGAGGAAGAGGACAGATGATGGTGATAGTGCTGAGATGGGATTATTGACAGCTTCTCCCCACTTGCTGCTTCCTTGCCTCTCATCACAGCCACCAGGACAGCATGGAAGGGGATGGGGATGGGGGGATACTGCATGAAGATCCTTTGCTGCCTGTTTGCTGAGTTAACCCCCACAAGGATGGTCATTGCCCTGGAAGAGGATTAGCCCTTCAAAACCCTTTCTGATCCTTGGGGATCTACAGGCACCTTGAGGCTCCTCCAGAGACTGTCTTCCCCCTCTAAGTGCAGAAGGTGCCCATGGGCTCCTTTCCAAGGGTTTAGGAGGAGTAACTAAAGACAGTGAACCTGCTGCAGCCCCTCAGGGGGAACACGAGGGGTTCCCAGAGCTGGTGAGGCTGAAGATGGTTCCTTCAGGAGTGGAGGTACAAGCAGGTGGAGCTCTGTTGCTGTCTGAGGCTGCTGTTCCCTGCTGACTGGCTTGGGGCTGTGCTGCAGAGACATGCCAGCTGCGGCTGCCCTCAGAAACAGACTCCTTAACCTGAAGGGAGGTTCACGATTCCAGACGAGTCTTTGCTGCAACACCTGTGCAGGGGCAGGTCTCTCTCTCTTTCTCCTCCCTACTGCTTAAGATTCAGGCATTTGTTTTGTCTACATCCCCAGCTGCTGGCTTCCCGCAGGAAGGTCTCTGTGAATCCAAGCACTGGGAGGTGGCAGCTGTGCTGGAGCTGAGCACTTAGCTGGAGGGAGAGGGCTGGAGCTGCTGGGGGAAGCCTGGGATTAATTCCTTCTGAAGATATTTGGGTGATGGGAAGGGGAGCTGGATGTAGCCTGATGTGAGGAAGAAGAGGAAGCCAAGAGTAGGGTGGGAAAGATCTCTGGGCTCTCAAAACACTTCAACTTGAAAGTGAGCTCAAACCCTTCTCTCTGAGAACATTAAGCCTGCCCAGTCACCAGCTTCAAGCTCCTTGCATCCCCATCTCGCTATAAACTCCACCTTCCCACCCTATCAACCAACCTGCTCGCAGGGGAACATCTGTGGCTGTGGATGAAGGTCTGGGAGGGGTGGTTTTCAGCAGTTATCTCAAGCCTTCATCTCTCCTCTTTTGTGGACTTTGTGTTCTATTAGTGGGAAGAAAAAAAACCCCCCCGATGCCCTGGTTCTTCGGGTATTTATAGCAGCTTCTGCAGCTCCCGTAATAACTCGTAGTGGCTCAGCACCTCACAACATGATGCCTTGTTATCCCCATTTCACAGATGTGGAAATAGGGCAAACAGAGAAATGGAAGTGATGTCTGCAGGATTTTCCACAGCCCGCTGCAAAGCCCTGGCTGTAGCATCACCCCCCGTAAACCTGCAGAGCTCAGCTGGTGCCTGGTGGGCTTTGCTGGTCTCTGTGCTTAACGGTGTCTGTTATTAAGAGACATAAATACCCATTCAAGAGCAGTGCCCTGGTTTTCAGCAGGAGCCTCAGATCAGGCTCCAAACTCAGCAGAGACGTGGAAAAAACTTGGGGGTTTAAGTGCTCGGATAATGGTGTTGTACTCGCTGGCAGAGCAGCGGGTTAGCAGGAGCTGGAGAGTTGGATTAACTCTGCAGGAGAGTCAGGTTCCTGGGAATCCAAGGCAGAAGCGGGGTGCAGGGCTCCCCAGGGAACTGTTCCACCTGACACAGGATCATGCAATGGAACAGTGAGGCTTTTCCCACTGGTCTGAGGTCTCCCAGATACTGAACACTCTGATCTCCTCCTGTGCCTCAGTTGCCTCATAGATTCATGGTTTGGTTCAAGTTGGAAGGGACTTTAAAGATCATCCAGTGCCATCCCAGGGCAGGGAGGTTCCCCCCTCAGCCTCCTCTTCTCCCAACTCACCCTGCCCAGCTTCCAGCCACCATGTCTGGTACTGCTCGGTACATCCATGCAACCAACCCAGCCCACCCCAGCAGGATGAAGCCCTGCTGGCTCTGGCGATGCTTGCTCCAGCACGTGGTCTGCAGAGCGTGCTACTCAGATGCCATCTCGCAGTCAGTGGCTACGAAGAGAGGCTGTTTCAGGAAGGATTATTGTAGGACACTAAACGCTACAACAGCCCTCTCTAGCCAGGGCCCCGATGTTCTTGCTGATGGGAGGTAGCTGTACCGATTCAAACCCAGCAGTGGGGCAGTGAATGGAATAAACAGGGCTTGTCCTGTGCCAGCTGCAGGCGCCCCATGCCTTGTGCAAAGCCTGGGAACCTGGTCCAGTGGGAGAGAGATGTCCTGGCCCACAGCAGGGGGGTTTGAGCTAGATGATCTTCAAGGTCTCTTCCAGTTTAAACCAGTCTATGATTCTCTACTGGTGGCATTGGGTAGGATGCTCAGAGCAGCACGCTGCTGGGCAGGACAGGACAGGCATGAGGAGTGCATTGCTGAGGGCAGGGAAACTGGTACCAAACCCCCTGAACAGATGGTGCCAGATACTCGTGACACGTGAGAGAGAGAGAAAGAGGTGAAACAGCAGGGCTGGAAGGAGAAAATAAGATGAAGCTGCAGCTTTGTGTCTTTAATTGGGCTCTTTAATTCCAGTTTCTACTGCTCTAAGACCAGACATCAAATGGAGTGCTAAAATTATACGGAGCCGAGCAGCAAGTCGGAACATCAGAACGCCTATTGCACTTATCTGTGACCTCCTTAACATTAAACCCACCATATTATTATTATTTTACATCTCTGGATTATTATTAGGCTTCTGAACTCTGCTGCAGCTTGATTTATGGAAAGTGCTTAGTCACCGGCAGCAGAGCTGTGCTGGGAGTGGGAGAGATGCTCGTCGTTGGTTCAGCAGAGGCTCCTGCCAAGAAGCAGCTGCTGCCCTTGACAGATCATTGAAAGCTGGTTGCGTGTTTCCCTCTAACTGCTGGATCTGCTGCAATCCAACCCAACCTCCTTCCCTGGGAAGAGCTCCAGGGAGTAAAATTCAAGGCTCCATCCATCCCTCCTGGTTGCTGGGACAGGTTTCTTTAGTGCTGAGCGTGAAGAGCTGTCACGCAGCGGTGGGGTTGGAAGGGTCCTCTGGAGATCATCTGGTCCAAGCCCCTGCAACCTTTGCACGGGGCACTGCCCTAGAGTTTGGGGTGGTTGTCCCCCTGTGAAGGAGGGATTCAGAAGCAGCAGTGCAGAGGGACAGAGGCAGGTGGGAAGGAGGGAAGCAGCACAGGATGGGAGGCTGATGGGGCTTGGCATGATCCAGGCACTAAGATCAAACACAGGGGGGGAGCTCCTGCTGCTGAAGCACAATAGTGGAGGTGGTTTCTGTGACCCCAGTCACAGGAGCAAACGCTCTGGGCAGGAGCTGTAGGACAGGCCCCTACAAGAAGAAGGGTGGTTTTCCCTGGGTTCTGCAAGCACCGGGGCAGAGTAACTGCTAATAATTTACAACTGCCTGAGCAAACCAATTACAAACCTGTTTCTTTGGGTTATGTGCTGAGTAATGACTCTGCCGAGCTCTTTGTACAGCCTGTACAAACTCCCAGGCACCAGCCCTGTACCCTGGGTGGGCAGGGAGTGATGCTTTGCCCATCAATTCTTCCCTCCAACTGCATCACTCCAGCACCTCCGCTGCAGGGCTTTGAGCTCGGGGCAGCCCCACGGGTCTGTGGAGCAGTCATTTGAAGGCTACAACAGGAAAGACCTTGAGGAGAACAGAGAAGGCATTGAACGTTTCCATCCCTCTCGCTTTTGTGGGCAGGTTTTAAGAAGCAGCTAATGAAGTGTGGCTGTTTGCAACCTGCTGCTATGCTGGAGACTCCAGTGGGGCTGTTCAAAGAACACACGTGGCGTAAGGAGCTTAGTCCTTACTGGTATTCACACCGGAGCGAGTCGTCAGCTGGTGTTTTCAAGGGGCTAACAGGAGGAAAACAATGGCTCTGCTTGGCACAGTCCAGCAGATGAGAAGTATCAGAGGTCTAAAGCCCTAAACTGCTGAAACTAGGTGAAAATAAGGGATTAGTTCTGCTCGCTCGCTGCTTCTCTTCTTTTTGATGTGATGTTGTATTGCCCCTGTAATGGTGTTGTGCTGACTCTGTGTGAAAGGTCTGTACTGGTGTTTCCATTGCTGGGAAGTCACCGTGTAACCAGCACTCTGACTGGGGATGCCAGGCACAGGCTGACTCTGATCAGATAGGGTAAAATAAGAGATGGGAAGAGCATTTAAAACCAGAGTTGGGTGCTGCTTTGCAGCTGGCTGAGCAGGAGCCAGCAGGGTGCCCAGGTGGCCAAGAAGGCCAACAGCATCCTGGCCTGGATCAGGAATGGTGTCACCAGCAGGAGGGAGGGGATGGTGACCTGTACTCTGCACTCATGAGACTGCACCTTGAGGACTGGGTCCAGTTTTGGGAACCACAGGATCAGAAGGGATTGAGGGGCTGGAGCGGGCCAGAGAAGGGCAACGAGGGTGGGGAGAGGGCTGGAGAACAGGGCCTGTGAGGAGCTGTGAGGGAACTGGGGTTGTTTAGAGAAGAGGAGGCTGAGAGGAGACCTCACTGCTCTCTCCAGCTCCCTCACAGGAGGTTGTAGGAGGCTACTGCTGCTCTCTTCTCCCAAATTCCTAATGACAGGACGAGGGGCAGTGGCCTCAAGCTGCATCAGGGGAGGGGGAGATTGGATCTGAGGAGGAACCTCTTACCTGAGAGAGTGTCTGGGCATGGACCAGGCTGCCCAGGGAGGGGATGGAGTCCCCATCCCTGGAGGGGTTTAAAAACCGAGTAGCTAGAGCCCTTGAGGCCATGGTCTGGGGGTTGGGATGAGGGTTCTGTGATTCTATTTCCTGAGGGATCACACACTCAGGAGATGTTTTATGGATCTGCTGGAGTTCAGAACTAGCGTGTGGCAATCTGGGGATGTAGAGAGCTATGTGCCAGCAGGGAACCTCTACCCCTCTCCTAACTCACGCTGCCAGAGTCAGTATTTCAGGACAACTTGCTCAGCCTCAGGCTATACTGACACTTCTTGGTTGTTAAATAACAGGGCTCAGGCTCGAAGATAGCGGGGTGCTGAGCACGCTGCTGTAGGGGATGTGAGCTGAGGCTCTGGGGATGGCACCGACCACCTGCTTCCGCTTAGGGTTTGATTGTAGAGTGGCCTTGAGATGCCACCTCCTTAAAGCCTCTGAGCCCTCAGTTGGCCAGCTCATTTGGAAGCCTGAGGGCTGCCCTCCAGAGTAGAGAGACTTGGTTTCACAGCATCATTTTGGTTGGGAGAGACCTTTTAAGATCATCAAATCCAACCACTGCTGTTTTCCTCTTAGCATCCGAGAGCCATATTCTAAGCAGAGACAGAAAAGCTTAGCCTAACCATGAACCCACTGACCTAGGGCATTTAGGGGCATCAATTTGATAGCCTTGTGTTCTGCTGAGTGCAGCAAGTCCCTTCTGCCAGAAGGACAGCTGTGCTGAAGCACCCAGAGCTCTAAACGCAGCAAAACAGGGAACCACTGGCTTGATACTGCACTCAGTCCTGTCCCGGGCTGCATCCAGTCCTCCCTTACCCTCTGCCTTCGGTCCAGTAGTAGTAGAGTCACCTTTAGCTGCTTGGCTCCACCGTGTTAATGAAAAAGCCACTTAACAAAACAAATAGAGGGAAGGACGGACGTCTGCAACCAATTATGGGACTGCTGATCCCTCGGATCGCCCTGTAAATTACCCGCTGAAGTGGAGCCCGGGCAGCTGATCGATTACCTGGCAGCCTGGCACCTGGCACACGCCGTCGACTTCATAAATCAATGGGCTCTCTGGCGTTCAGACTGCGTGTATCGGCGTTCAATAGGGCATCAATATTCCACGCTGATGGTTACAGCTCAGCGGGCAAACTCCCCCCGTTGCCTTAGCTGCTCTGGCAGCCGGGGTGGCTTTTGGCTTAGTTAGTCCTTAAATCGACCCCCGGGCATCCTTTCAGATCACGGTTTCCAAGCCTTTCTCCTTCATTTTTGCAGCCAGCATGGAATTTGGGGTTGAGCAAATTGAAGGTTAGGGATCTGCTGTTGGGGAGAGACTGGTTGCTGCGCCGAGAGGGTAGGAGGTAGATGGGTGCTTCCCCTTGGGTGGCAGCTGAGCATCTCGGCTGGTTTGTGGGTGGCTTCCTCTTCTTCACGAGCTGTGATGTTTCAGCTATCCTAACGTGGGCCTGGGTTGCAAGTGAGGTCTGAGAGCACCGGGGTTTACTTCTCCTCCTGTCTGAAGGTTTTGTGATGGGCTGGAGCACAATGCAGGAGCTTTGGGGAGTGCTGGTGGCTCCCACACCTGGTATCACCAGTCTCAGTGCTCTCTGACTTCACTGTTGTCATCAAATCATTTAAGTTAGGAAGGACCTTTGAGACCATCGAATCCAACTGTTCCCTAGCACTGCCAGGGCTCCGCTAACCCCTGTCCCTCACCCCACATCTCTACAGAGTTGCAACCCCTCCAGGGAGAGGGCTCCACCACTGCTCTGAGCAGCCTGGACCAGACCTGGGGAACCCTTCCCAGCAAGAAATTGGTCCTCAAGGCCAACCTCAGCCTCCGCTGGAGGAGCCTGAGGCTGTTTGCTCTAGCTCTGTTGCTTGTTCCTTGCAAGAAGCCTTGCAAGAAGAGACCAACCCCCACCTTACTCCATCCTCCTGAACTTCAGGGAGCTATTGAGAGTGAGGTCTCCCCAAGCCTTTTGTCCTCCAGTTAACCTCCCCTCACTGGTTCCCTCAGCCACTCCTTGCACTCCAGCCTCCCCCCCATCTCCGTTGCCCTTCTTTGTTCAATATCCCTTTGCCATCCCACTCTGCCGGCGACAACCTCAGCTCTCTGGAGGTTCCAGCTCTGCCCTACCTCTCCTCCGGGGAACCCAACCTCACCAGTCCACGGCAGAGGGGACTGAGCCACGGCTGAGCTGGGTGCTTTGCAAAAGCAGGGGGTGGGGAGGGGGTGGAAAAGAAGAAGAGGAGGCAATCCCTGCCCCGAGGGTCTGCTGTGCTGCAGGCACCCATAAGCACAGAAATAATTAGTATTTAAGGCAAAAACCCCCTTCTTTGGCTCCACGAGTTGGTTTGGCTGATGCTCAGCTGAGGGAGGGTAGAAACTCCTCGCTCAGCAGCCGAGGGTGCGTTTGGTAGGGTTTTTTTGGCAGAAGGGAGCTGTGAGGAGAGTTTGGAAGGAGGGAAAAGGAGTGGCTGCGTAGATTTTATCGGGAAGGTTTTCCCAGGCTTAAAAGGAGAGGTGGGGGAGAAGGAGAGTCTGCGCTGAGGAGAAGGAGCCGGCGGGTGGATGGAAGAGGCCGGTGGGGCAAAGGTTATGGGCTGGCTATGTGGTAGGAAGGGTATTGGTTCAGCGAGGTAAGAGGAGATGTGGAAAGGTAATAGGAATAAAGAGGGGAAGGCAAGAAGCTTGTAAATTATGTAAACAAAGGACCGGAGTGATTGCAGAGGGAGTTGATGTGGTCGCGAGGGCAGCGGCTGAACGTGAAGAGTGCGATAATTGGGAGAGGAGGAGGAGGGAGGCCGGGAGGAGAGTATTTTAAATGTGATTAACAGTCAGCGTAGAGCAAAGTTAGAGCCCTGATTCCAGAGAAATCCAGGGGAACGGTAGGTTGCCCATGAGGAGAAGCACAGGCTGCCCAGGGAGGGGGTTGAATCGCCATCCCTGGCTGTGATTCCCAGGGGTAGAGATCTGGAGCTGGGGAGGGGGGGGGATGGGACAGCTGGGGTCAGGGTTGGACTCGATGAGCTTTTCCAAGCTCAGTTGTTCTCTGATGAGCAGGAGGATGGGCTACAAGGGGTTTTGTTTTGCTATTTCCAGAAGTTCAGAGCACAGAAGTCCTCTGAGAAAGTCGCTTCTTGTTTATCCCTGTTTATCCCTTCGAACTCTGGCCGTGGCTCAAGTGAAAAATGGCAACGGGCTGTGGAAAAAAAGGGGAAATACATGAAAAAAGAGATGCTTGCTTCTCTGTTTCCAAACCACTTGACCAGTTTACCCATTCCTGAGACAGCATGTAATCAAGTAACGATGCCCTGAATACCGACCGACATGCAGGGTGATGCCTACAGGAGTCGTTCAGAGCAGATGCTTTTCTACCTGTCAGACAGTCACAGAAGGGTTCAGGTTGGAAGGGACCTCAAGGATCATCCAGTACCAACCCCCCTGCCATGAGCAGGGACACCCCCCACCAGACCAGGGTGCTCAAGGTGCAGGCAATCTGGCCTTCAACACTGCCAGAGACCTGGGAGGCAGCCACAGCCTTCCTGGGCAACCTGGTCCAGGGTCTCAGCACCCTCAGCGGTGCTGACTCCCAGTCTCAACCTCCCCTCTTCCAGCTGGAAACCATTCCCCCTGCTCCTACCACTCCCAGCCCTTGGAAACAGCCCCTCNGCACCGCACACCCTGTGTGGGAGCAGTTGATCACCACTCCAGAGTGGCATCAAGCTGGTTTGTCATGCAGTACAGCTGTTTCTTGCCCCCAGGACTCACTGTGCCCCTCAGTGTTACTGTTCTGCTGCCCATTCAGACCCCAGTTACGCAGAACCTGTGGCTGTGCAATGAGACTGGTCCTGTCAAACGCAGAAGGGCCTCAGCTATCTCCTTCTCCTACCCTAACTCTTCACCTCTGGAAATGTTAAGAAGTAGATTTGTTTTCCTTCCTTAATTGGAAAGAAATTGGGTTTATATCAATTTTATGTTAGAGTATAAAAACCCAGGATGTAGGACAGTTGGGTATGGGTGGAGGCTTTCTGTCAGACCAGGAGACCTTCACATCCCAGCATGGTGTGATGGAAAGGAGGTGTGAAATCCTGCATCCAGAGACATCAGTCATAATATTTCCCTGGGTTTTCCCCGCCTTCATTAGATAATGATAATAGAATGACTCCTGGGAGCACTGCTGTCTCCAAAATAAGTGGTTTCCTTGTGCTCCTTGAAGCCATCTCCCTCTCTTTTAATTCTCAACCACTCCAGCAACAAGTGCTGCTCTACCTGGAGAAACCTTCATCTCGAGCTGTGCTCCAGTTTCCAGGCTAGGGTGGGGATGGGTGGTGGGATGAGGAGCAGCGCTGCTGGGCAGGATGCTCAGGAGCTGACACTCTGGGCTCATGTGGTCCAGGTCAGGAGGCAGGAAGGGTCTGTGTGCTTGAGGCATCTCCTGCCAGCTCTCTCCAAGGCAGCCAGGAGCTCTCCCAAGGCTCTGCACACCCACCCAACAGCCAGCTGGAGCTGGAGTGGTGATGATGATGGTGAAGTGTTGCAGCCCCACACACCGGTCCCCACCAGCCCCCGATGCTGCAGGGAGTCAACCAGGAAGATGGAGACCTCCGGCTGGGTTTTCCTTGGGGTTGTGATGACACACAAGGCTGGGCATCTCAGCAGCCCTCGATTCAGGCTCCTCTCCCGGCTCTGCCTGTGATGATGATACCACATTTGCATAAGAAGCAACTGGGTGAGTAATACCTGCCTCTGCAGACATCAAATGCTGCAAGTATTTTGTGGTAAACCTGTTGCTGCTCTGGGCAGGGAGGATGCACCTCACTGAAAGCAGAGGATGAAAGCCTTTGCGGCAACGGCTGCGCTTTGAAAGCAACTGAGCCCAATCGTCTGCACAAGCAACTGTTTTATTATCAGAATAACTGATCTCCCAAAGCACTCGGTGCCACTGCCTGCAGGAACCGGAGCCAGCGCTCGCTGCAGCCTCACAGCCCTTTGCTGCTGCTGCTGCTGCTGAGCATCTCAGTCTTAATCCAGCAATATAGTGCTGTTAATTGCAGTAATGTAATGGATTTATGGGGGTTAACAGGGTTTAGGCTGCTTGTTCCCATGGGCTTGGGGTGGTCACAGTGGAAATAACCACTGTGAGATGGCTCGTCTGTGTCTGTGTGACCTGGAATCAGACAACTGGCATGGCTGTGTTTGCCCAGTTCCTCAGCTACAGGTGGCAGGGATGCAGCCCTGGGGTTGTCACCATGGAACAGAGTGGGAGAATCAACTCAATTGAGGCTGCATCTGGAGTGCTGTGTCCAGTTCTGAGCCACTCAGTTCCAGAAGGACACAGAGCTGCTGGAGGGTGTCCAGTGTACAGCAGTGAAGATGATGAAGGAAGGAGAGCAGCTCCCTGCTGAGGAAAGGCTGAGGGAGCTGGGGCTCTGGAGCTGGGAGAAGAGGAGGCTGAGGGGGGACCTCATTCCTGTCTCTAAATCTGTGAGGGGTGGGTGTCAGGAGGATGGAGCCAGGCTCTGCTCAAGGGCGTCTGGGGACAGAACAAGGGGCACTGGGTGCCAGCTGGAGCAGAGGAGGTTCCCTCTCAATCTCAGCAGGACCTTCTTCCCAGGGAGGGTCCCGGAGCACTGGACCAGGCTGCCCAGGGGGGTTGTGGAGTCTCCTTCTCTGGAGATGTTCCAGCCCTGCCTGCCTGTGTTCCTGTGCCACTGGGTCTGGGTGATCCTGCTGTGGCAGGGCGGTTGGACTGGATGATCTTTTGAGGTCTCTTCCAATCCCTAAGGCTTCTATAAATTTGAACTTTACATAGCTGTTTGGAGCTCAGATCATCCCTTCAGAGCCAGGAGGTGGATGTAGCTGCTGGACAGGGTGTGAACCTGACTGCTGGGGTAGTTCCTGACCTTCACCTTGGCCTCTTGCATGACTGGAGTGAAATGTTGTGCTTGTGCTTGTTTCTTACACAGAGACACAGACACCACCCCCTGGGTTAAAAGTTCCCATCACATCATGATCATCATTATTATTGTCCAGGCTGAGCAGCAGCAGGAGCTGGCAGAGCTGCTGCTGAGCCTCCTCGAGGATCACCTGCAAAAGGCAATGAGAAACCATAGAGGAGGATTTTCTCATCTCCAAGCTGAGGAAATGGGGTTTTATCTGCAAACCAGCCAACAGTTCTTATTTACTGTGAAAAACCTGCCTCTCGCTCTCCATTTCCCATCAAGAGAAAACGCAGGCGTTTGGTTCAAATGGTAACTTAATGCTCCAGAGGTTTAATTACCACCACTCTATAATCAGAATCAACACCCGGCGCAGGCTGCAGCTCCCCACAAGGCAGTCAATAAGGGGAAGATAAATGGCACACGCTCGGGTTTTGCGGTCCTTCCCTTCGCTGAACTTGCAAATCTGCTGCTGCTAATAGTTTTCATTCAACCCTCGGGTTCTCCCTGAGCTGCTACCAGACTCCATCGCTGCTTATTGCTATGATTTAGCTATCTCTGGGTCTAATGTCTGTGTAGGTGGTGCTGGAAACTACATTTCCAGGTTGTTTTCCTGTGTCAACAGAAAGCACCGCTCTGCTCTCGTCTCACTAGTGAAACTTCAGGAGCCTTGGTCGGGTAAAGAATCGAGAGGGTTGTGGACTGTGGATGATGTGATCTGTGCAATGGCTCTCTGCTCGATGGGATGAAGGATTGAGGCTCCTCTGCTGCAGTTCCTGGTGTTTTAATTCGTTAAGCCTTTGGGGGTTAGGAGTTCAGACACGGGCCAGCCTGGATCTTGCTTGCTCCTGCCTTCCCTCTGCAGGGTAAGGTTTATGTGCTCCAATGCATTTGGTGAAGGAGGTCGCCTGGCTGTGCCAGCTGCTGGCGATCCCTATGAAAACTGCACACGTTCGACATATTCCACCCCATTAATTGAGGTTGTTAGTGAGTGAAACCTTTATCCACCTCACAGCCACCTTCTTCCTGGCACTAAAACAGCTCTCTCTGAGCAAACCCAACAACCAGCAAGGCGCTGCAGCGCTCTGCTCTCAACAACCCCCAACTTCAGTCTTTGCTTTCTCAAGGGTTAATTTTTCTCATCATCTCCAACCCCCTATAAAAAGTAGAGCATCTTGGATGCTGCCCCTACTGACTGGTGGAAAGTCAGAGATACCCTAGGAACAATCGTTGTCCAAACAAAGCGCTGCCCCAGTTAATGCCAGTACTTTCCATCCAGTATTTGTTTTTCCATGCTCTTAATCTTATAAATGGACTCGAGTCTGATAAAAGACACTTCCTGAATCTTGCATAATAGTTTGTGTCTGTCGGGATGGAAGACAAACAAACCTGACCTTGAACTCCATAAAGTTTCCTCCCAGCAGGTAGGAGCTTCCAACAGTCTGCTCTGGGAAATACTGGAGGGAGGTCCTGGTTTCCTCCCTTCCCTGGGACAACCTATCCTCTCCCCCCCACACTCCCAAACCAAGCTTTGAATTGTCCTCTGGGGATGGGAGAACCCCCTCACTGGAAGAGCTGCAGTAGGAAGACAGCAACGTGGTGGTGTAGCTCTAGAAAGGGAAGCAGGAGCAGTCCTGTCCGTATCTGGCAGAATTTAGCCCCCGGGGATTAATTAAAGGCTTTTTCAGTTTTTCTTTCAAACCTCACAACATTCATCTCTGCCTGAGCGAAGAGGGAGAAGGGAGAGGCGTTTTCTCTGGTGAATCACCAGGCTGTTTCAATTTCCAGCTCTGCAGCGCAGCGATGTTCCTCTCTGAAGGGAATGCCACAGGAAGGGCAGGCTGTGCCTCCTCACCGTCACCGCTCTACGTCAGTGACAGCAGCTGGAACCCTGGGCAGCGGGTGAAACAGAGACTGTCTAAGCCTAGCGATTCCCTCCTTCCCTTGGTGCTTCTGTTGGTTCTTCTCTGTCCGTGGGTGAGGCAGGTGAAGGTGTTGGCTGAGCCCGTATGGGATGGGAGACCAGGGATTCACGGACTGGGTTGTGCAGTCTGAATAGGAGAGGGCTCCAGGGGGACCTTATAGAACCTTCTAACCCCTGAGAGGGGCTGTCAGAGGGCTGGGGAAGGCTGTTCCCAAGGGCAGGGAAAGATAGGATGACAGGTCCTGGTTTGAAGCTGGAAAAGGGCAGAGTGAGTCTGGACAGGAGGAGAAAGTTGTTGAATCTGAGAGTGGGGGATCCCTGGACCAGGCTGCCCATCCCTGGAGCCATTCAAGGTCAGGCTGGCTGGGGCTCTGGGCAACCTGGCCCTGCTTGGTGTAGGGGGGTTGGACTACAGGACCTGTGGAAGTCCCCTTCCAACCCTATGATCCTATGATTCTATGACTGGGAGCCTGGGCTTGGTGATACTGCAGCAGCAGGGATGTGTCCTGCATCCCCTCCAGATGCTTCCAGCACTGGGACTGGAGCTCTGGGGCAGCAGAACCCTCTTTCCTACAACTCAGGCTTGTGGTGATGGCTGCACTAGGGGGGAAAGAAGCCACCTGGCTCTTGGGGCTCCCTGTGAAATACGTGGGGTCCTTCCTGTGGGTTTCCCAGTGCCAGAAAAGCCCAGGACTTGGGGAACTCAGTGTTTGGGGCAGCATCCTGGAGAGGCACCACAGCTCCTGCCTCTGTCTGTGTGTGTGGTGGGGCCCTGCAGACCCTCCGGCTCTGCCCTGGCTGCACCATTTGTTTTCTGACCCCATTCCCTATTCCAGTTTGGATTTCAGCTGCTTAGGCTTGATTATTTTAAACCCCCTCCATCTGATTATCAGCAGCCCAGCCAGGACAGATATGGAGCTTCCTAGGGGGATCCCCAGCAGCACTGCAGAAGGATAAATTGCCCCTCATTTATACCCCTGGAGGGAGTTGGCCAGCAGAGATGGGGAGAGGGAGTGATGGGGACTATAGAGGGCTGGGGGGCTGGCAGCTCCTCCTGCACTGCAGCTCCTCCTGTGCTGCAGTCTCACACACTGAGAACTGTGGCTGCGTGATGGATCACCTCGATGCCAGCGGGTGCTGGCAGCACCCACCACCCCACGAGGGTAAAGGGCACCACAGCACATGCTGACCCCCTCCACATGGGAAGATGCTCCTGGCAGGGTGCACTGGGTTGGTACCAAAGCTGAGCAGCTCCCTGCAACCCTCCCAGAG
Source organism: Upupa epops (assembly GCA_013397515.1). Taxonomy (NCBI): domain Eukaryota; kingdom Metazoa; phylum Chordata; class Aves; order Bucerotiformes; family Upupidae; genus Upupa; species Upupa epops. The sequence goes on from VZRI01003147.1 coordinate 230,166, forward strand.
CTGCCTTGCTCTTGCTTTTCGGTTTTCTATTGTTATCCTAAAGGCTGCCCTCCTCCTCCTCCTCCTCCTCCTCCCCCCAACAGGATGAAGCAGCCTCCAGCTGGCCTGGGAGGCTTATCAGCTCTGTCTGGCCGGGTGTTAACAGTCTATTTGCATAAGTACCTGTCCCTGTCAGATGCCTCTTGCCTTTGTGACTCACTGCACTTATTTATTACCCACACACACCCCCCAGCAGCCAGCCTGGTGGCTGCAGCTGCCCCAGCAATGCCAGGGCAGATGCCGCCACCGCTGGGCACACGCTTGGGCCAGGGGGGCACAAACTGCCCAGCACTCTTGCTCCTTCCACCCTGTGGCACCAGACTGGGAATTCAGCTGGTTTCTCCTGGCTCTCAGGATAAAATGAAGCTGGTTCCCCGCCCTTTCACACCTCAGCCAGACCCCTGGGACCACAGTCCATCACAGGGTGATGCATTTGGGATGAGGGCTCTGTGATGGACTTGATGATCTCAGAGATCCTTTCCAACCAACCTTCGTGATTCTGTGCTGGGTAAGGTCTCCTCCCTGCTTTTTGGTGGCCATGAGTTGAGATCTTTAAGCCTTCTCTGAAGTCAGGTCTCAGCTCCACGAGCAGCATCACCTGCTGGAGCGACTCCTCTGGATTTACTGTGCTGAAATAAGAGCTCTGCTCCAAGTGCTGATCAGGACTGTGGAGTCACCTCCTCAGGTCTTCTTGGTTCTGGTGCAGAGGAGCAACCAGGC
>VZRI01003148.1:0-64743 GCA_013397515.1 Upupa epops
ACAAGCTTGCATAAGAATAAGCTTGCATAGAAAAAGTGCTAATGTTGTCTTGGAAATGATTAAGTGAACTTCTTCTAATCACTACAATAACATCTGGAAAAACAAAAAAAAAAGCTCTTGGTCATCTCAAATCTGTCATCTCAGTATACAATCTTAAAAGAAATCTAAATTTAAAACAAATCAAAACCAACAACCTTCAAAAGATTAAGCTTGAAAATAAAATAACATTATCGTCTCTCCAAAACCATAAACTCTTGAGATAGTAGTTTCATGGATCTTGGTAATTCTTCTCATTTTTCTTCTTTAATAGAATTTTGGTATCAACTCTTTTCTTTCAGACAGTCTGATTAACATATCTTGTTACAGTCACAGCACTTGTTCTAAAACTTGTACTTAAGCTTTGAAGATTGGTTCTTCAGTTTCTGATAGTAGAAGAGCTTATGGATCCAAAAGCTTCCTTTTTTTCTTAAGCAATACTAACTGATCTAAAAAAAGATTCTACATCTTCCAACAGCGTTACCTCTGACACTGTCACAGCTGCAATCAATATAATTGACTTCACACCTAAGTTATGGCAACATTAAGTTAATGATCATAACGCCTTTCTAATATATTTATTTAAACACTGTGTTTTTCTGAATATATCTGTCTCCAGTGGTACGAAGACACCAATTCCTTTTATATTAAGTATATTAGTCAATGTTTTAAATGTATTTATCTTCCCAAAACCCTTTTCAGATAAGAACTTGCTGATTTTATGGGTTTAAATCAATAATACAGAAAAGGCAGTAGTTATTTGTTCAGGTTTACCTAAAAAACACAATGCAAGGCTCCTAAACAATGGCTTATTCTTCTAACCTCTGCGAATATCCTTTTGTTCATTTATAAATGTGGACAACAAGGTAAAAAAAATTGCGTTTAAGAAAGATAATTTTCTGGGTTAGTAGGTATTCTGACTCAAACCCACATTACAGTTTAAACTGTAAATTTTATTGAGATCACACCTTAGGTTAAAATAATGTGGTACAATTGAATTGCATTGTAGTAATCCATCAAAGAGAGCTGACCATGATTTTTCTAGTAAAAATATCAAAATTTGATGAGGATTCACTTTTGCCTAGTTTTACTCACATTTGGCTGACTTTTTGCCAAATTTGGGAAGCAAGACACGTTCAAAAGGATCAGCTTTGCTCCTATTCTAATATGAAGCTCCTTACAAGTTCACTTTTCTCAGCCAGAACTGAAAATCTTTTGAAATTCAAAACTATAACAAAGTGGCTTATTTTTTGAAATACAAATGAACCACACCCTTCTATGAGGAGTTTACTGGGAAAGTAATTGCAATAAGAACTAAAAAGTATTAGAAAACAATTTAATTTACTTAAAGAAGAAAAATACAAAGGAAATAAAATGCATTTTTCTGAGATACAAATCCCAAGTTGTTATTTCACTGTATCACAGTAATGATGAGGTTGGAAAAGACCTTAAAGATCATCCAGTCCAACCTACAACCAACCAAGTAAACCTAACCTCTGACATCTAGACCATACCACTCAGCACTTCATCCAGACTAACCTTGAACACCTCCAGAGAAGGTGACTCGACCACCTCCATGGGTAGCCCGTTCCAAAATTGGATCACTGTTTCAGTGAAAAACCTTTTCCTAATGTCCACTCTAAACCTCCCCTGATGGAGCTTAAGACTGTGACCCCTTGTCCTGTCTCCAGTATCCAGGGAGAAAAGACCAACTCCTGCCTGCCTATAACCACCTTTTAGGTACATACAGACAGCGATAAGGTCACCTCTGAGCCTCCTCTTTTGCAAGCTAAACAGACCCAGCTCCATCAGCCTCTCCTCGTAGGGCTTACCTCCCAGGCCCTTTATCATTCCAGTTGCTCTTCTCTGGACTTGTTCCAGCACCTCAATATCCTTCCTAAACTGAGGGGCCCAGAACTGAACACTATACTCCAGGTGCAGTCTAACAAGCGCCAAATACAGGGGGAGGATAACCTCCCTCTCCCTGCTGGCCACACCACTCAAGTATCTTCATTGACTGTGTCTTTATTTACAGCAAAGTTATTCATCATGTCCAGAAGACAACTGTGCAACAGCGCAGTGTAAGGATGACATAAAGACAAGAAGTTAAAATAAAAACTTGTATAAATAGGATATAGCTCTGTAGAGCTGCACATTTCAAAACAGGCCAAGGAAAGTATTAGTTTTAAATAATAATTACTAGAAAAAGCTCATTCACAGCTCTTAAGTGGATAACATTTATGAATCTAAACTTTTTCACTGATGTCGTCAGCTAATGGAATAAGTTGAAGCTGTGCAATATATTTCTTACGTCAAGCCATAGCACTTCTTGATTTGACTAAATGACAACAGAAATCTGAGTTGCTGACTGGCCTTTTTTTAATACATGACACATTACCTAGCACCTTCTATTTTGCTGAATCTTGTAACTAATTAATGTTTCTGAAAGGTTCAATTTTTAAAAATCCAGAAAAATCACCAAAAATGGATGTATTTAGTTGTTTCTTTCCTGCTCCCATACCACAGAACCCATTTCTGCAAACCTCTGGTCAACACATTGCCACTTCCCTATACAGAAGTAATGTCACAATCATTCTGCTTCAACAGTCGTGAAACGCAAAGTTATCCCAAACTGCTAGTCAGAGAAATTCTCCCTATAAAATGCAACTTTAGGGGCTAAATCATGAGGCTTAGTAGTGGGGATTTGTGTCTGAAACTTGAATTTGTTTGTCTTCTGTTTTTAGTAAATTTCTTACCTTCTTTATTCCAAACGGTGAGCTATCAAACTTGATTTACAGAAACAGTGATGTCGCCACTTTAATTAAGCTTAGGAAGGAAGTCTTAAAAAGGGATGCTTTTGCTGTTTTTCCCCAGGTCCCACAGTTTTGAGCCCTGTGTTGAATGTTTTAAAAAGAAAATAAAGCCATTGAAACTGTTTCCATTGCAAGCAGTGAGTTTTTGAACCAGGGCCACTTATGCAAATGAAACAAATCCAAGTGAGCCATTTGCAATGCATAATTTAGCTAAAATTGTTAACCTCTCCTTCTGTTCAAGGCTTATCCACAAGCAGATCGTACATTCCTTAAATTTATTCCTATTTAGACAAGTTTTCTGGGGAAAAAAATAATAACACTAGTAGTTTTATAATCACAATTATTCATGACTATGTGGTAACATTTATTTAGAGTTGTGTCTGGTAGTAAGTATAGATTTATTTTTTTTATTTCTAATGAAAATCATTTGGTTTAAAATATTTGCAGCTAAAATTCTGTAACTTTTATTTAACGAGAGAGTAGGACCTGCTTATTTTATTCTTAATAGTCTTCATATTTTTTGAACCAGATAACAGGTAGTTGCTCTGCTTGATACTGTAAAGAGCTTCAAGAGAGGGGATATTTCAAACTGCCTGTACTTTAAGCTTTCCTATTTCTACAGCAATTGGAACACATAATCTAATTCTGCTTAAACTGGTATATCTGGCTTACCTTTGTGAGAGGTCATAAAGACAGGATCGGGAACACATTGTTTTCTATGGACCCTTTGCATGGATGACAACTTGCAGACCATGCATAGACCTCACTGGGAGTTCCTGTTACCATGTTAGCACACTGCAAATGCTAATATCATAGAGCCCATCTTTCAGCTTTGATTTCTAGCAAACTGGGCAGAATAGCAATGCAGCCTCCTGTTGTTTGGCTTGTACTACTTGATGAGCTTGCATCTGTTCATGTCATGACGTGCAGATCATCTGCAAAGCATCTTCTAACCCTAGCAATTGTGTTGTCTGGATAACAAGATACAGTTGCAGCTTTTTTGTATTTTTCTTCCATAAATGCAGGAAATATGAAGTACTACTTAGTAGGTAGGACTTTGGCATATTAGAGGAATAAAACTTTCTTATCATAACAATTGCTGTAGAAGACTAAAAATAAACAATTATTCTTGATGAATTATAAATATATTCTGCTATAGAATGTTTGTAACAAGCTGAGATAATCTGATTCTGAATAAGCAAAATTCTCTTTAACTTATGGGTATTTAACCACAAGGAAGAAATATATATAACCTAATATGTCTATTGACATGAAAATTGTAGTGTTAATAAAGCTAATAGTTTATAAAGGAAATAAAACAACAGAATAGAAACACTAATTATGGCAAGATAATTATGTAGATTGTTCTCAACATAATTAACTAAACAACATAAGACTTTGATTGGCTGTTACCCATAAGCAATAAAAAAAATTATCATATAGTTATTAAGTAGAAAAAATGAAACTACATTATAAACATTCATTTCAGATTTAGTTCCTATTAGGAACTTTTATTCCTATGAGGGCAGAGTATTCAGCATGTTATTCCCCTGTATGGGCAGTTCACTCAGCATCCTATTTCCCAGCTGGTGTTCCCTTGGGTTCCACACCAGCAACACTTGAATTAGAGAAGATGTAAATACGTTAAAATCAAAAAAGATCCCAAAAGAAGCTTATTTCAGACTTGTTACAATAAGACTTTTGGATATACTGCATTAAAATAACACATTTTAATTTACTATGTATTCCTCCCCAGTGTAATTAACCCCCTTATTGAGACCAATATCAGTCACCAGTGCTCATCCACAGCAGCTCATTCTCCTGCTCTCTAAGGCAGGAAAAAAGAAGTCTCTTAGCAAGCATCACATGTGCTTTACCATCAAAGAGCAGAAAAACATTGTCTTAGGTTCCTTCCTGGACAGATTCTGATAACACATGCTTTGAAATCAAAGAATCATAGAATTGTTTAGGTTGGAGAAGAACTTTAAGATCAAATACCATAAAGCAAAAGCATTTTAGGCCTTGTTTCTGATTTTCTCATATTTTTATGTATTATCTCTGGTGCTTTCTCTAATATACATACATGTACATTTATTCAGCCTTTCTTCGTAATAGGAATAATCTCCACCCCTTGTGAGTGCATAAAGAACACTTTCCTACCTTCAGAAAGCTAAGAGAATTCCACTTGTTAAACTACAGTCACCTGTCCTGTAAATGTTGGTTAGAACTATTTTTAAGTAGTTCAGGGTGGCATACACTGTAGCATAACAAACACATAAAAACATTACACATTTTTTTACTATTTTTTAAAATTATTTCCCTGTCCCAAATTGTATGAAAAATAATTTAAACAGAGAAATGAAGTTATGCAAGCTTGGTGCTCTATTCTGTTAGAATATTTTATTAGTGTTTACATAACATAGAAGTTTGCCTTCATCTTTTTACAGACATTTTTCTTTTTTTTTGGTATAAAATCTTGTAGAGCAGGAAAAAAATGTCAGAGCTAAAAACACAGTTAAAAGCTTCCTACTTGAATTGTCTATTTATTCTTTCATGCAGAGATTGAATTTAAGAGTCCATACTTTCAGCCAGTGATGTTGACAAAACTGACATATAAATGAAACAACTGACAGCTGAAGTTCTGCGAGCATTTGACAAGCTATAATGGAATTGTTTGCAAAGTTTTATTGAAATCCCTGCTTCCATTAATCTTTGTTAGCACAGCTACAGAAATCTGCAATATAATATTCCTGTATAAATGAAACTATAACATAATTAGACAAGGAGAGAAAAAGAGAATGGAATATTTTATTCTGAAGGAAAACATATTTTTAGGAAAATATTTATGCATTATTACTGTGACTTTTATAAATGCCTAAAATTTGCAACGATGTCAAATAATTTTGTTTCTCTGTTCTGTCAGGAAGGGAATTTCCATATGCTAGAGAATTTTAACCTAAACCCTTCTTCTCACCTGACAGGGTAAATTATCATTGCTTTCTGCTTCATTCTTTTTTACTATATGATGCATGATGAGAAAGTTCAGAGCAGTCTAAACTGTGTTTGCTGAACAAGGCACTAATTTCATACAACACATTCAGCACTAATTTTCAATCTACCAAAATGTTTAACTTATTCATAAAGGTAAACATGCAATAGACCTCCAAAGTCAATTGAATTCAAATGCTTCTATCCATACCTCCCCACCAAAACATATCAGGGATTCAATTATGTTTGTGTGCTCACATTTTATGTTGGCTTTCATTAAAAAGTTCCCATGACTTTGCAGTTAGTGGTCATCTGCAAAAATGCCATTTTAGGGAACGTTTGTAAACAAAAAAGGGTGTTAAAAATATTTCATTAATTATCTACATTCCTTCAGTCTGTTTTGGCTGAATCACTGATAACACAAAGCAGCATTTTAACTTAGAAAGTCAGCACATGAGTTTATCCTTTTGTCTCACACAAAGTATTGCAGAAGCAAAACCACACCCTGTACTTTGATTTCCACAATCTACTGTTTTCACAATCTATGGATTGAAAAAATGGATCAATATGAAATCACCACTAAAAAATCCTATACCTGAAAGACTTGCTTTCTGTACAGACCTGTCAGGTACTGAAACAATCATTGGTACAGAAACCCAGCTCCTTTGTAATCAACGGGAGTTTTCCCACAGGTTTGACAAGGCCAAGATTCCAACTTATAAATTAAGTCAAATATTTACGAAACCCTTTAGAAACTTCAACTCTTCCACATGCTTCTGTGATGCTGAAAAGTCCCAAAAATGTGCACAGTAGGAATCCAGCTCTCTTTATTAGAAAGAACCCCTATGTGTTTACTTTTACAAAACGCCAAATGCACATGAATTTCCTTTTACACATTTGCTTCTTCTGACTACTGCTGTCTCCTGTTGTGTTAAGCTTTTGTTCAGAAGATATTTGCCAGTGAATAACAAGTATTTGAATATCAGCTGACAAAAGCTTTATATTTTTAAGACATGCTTTCTATAATATTTATAAGTGTTCTCATCAAGACAGCAGTGCTCCATTGCAGGGGATCGCTCATTATTATGCTAACAAACTAATGCTGAAGAAATGTATAAAAGATTTATCCCAGGGTTGATGCATCCTGTTGGATGTCTGGAGAAACAAAATTTCTCCCGCTGTGAGACACAGAGCAGCACAACCTAGACACTGTAAGTGATTTGAAATGCCTTGCTGTGCTGGTTGTCCACCCAGCTTGCCTGAACTTTATGAGCAAATGACTGTGCTGCTATGGGTGCCTTTCCTACATTCACAGATGATGTAAAGGTAGGAAAAGAATACTTCTGACTTTTGTATAAGCCAAATTCTTTAAATAAACACAAGATCTCTTGACACTGACTGCACTTACTACTCTAGTCTATCTCAGACTGCCACAAAGAGAACAGTGCCTTACTAGTCCTTCCCCTCAATACTTTTTCACATTAATAAGCAGAAATGAAATTAATTTGAAATTATCGTAGTGTTTCCCTTAGTGTCTGTATCAAACAGTGGCATCTTTATTTCCCCTTCAAATGCTTGGTTTCATCAAAATGCAATGAAATGTGAGAAAAAAAAAAAGTGGAATTTTTTGAAAGTCTATTAGTTAACAGTATCAAAATTATGCTTCCAAGATGAAACTGAGTTAGCCTGTGCATCATTGCTAACTCCTCTTTCAAATATATCTAATGTCTATTATTAGGTAGGAAAATTCAGATCCAAATCAGAAACAGTGCAGCAGGAGTTTTTCCTATCTATTTCAACAGGAGAGGATTTTCATTCACCATAATTTTTGATTAATCAAGGTAGAGTTTTCAAAAGCTGCATTAAAACACAGTAATTCTTTGTACTTATAGATCACTTAGAAATTGTTTAGCCAGTTTGTATTTAATCATACAAGAAGTTTCCTCCTATATGCAGTAATTGCTAATGAATGAAATATTTCTTTTAATATGTTTGTCATTCAATGATTTAAGAAGGCTGTACCTGTGGCAGTTGATGTCACTGATAAAAACCAAAAAGTTTCTTTGAACAAAATGATTCAAGTTTTCATCTAAAGTAGAGCTAATGTCCTGCATGTTTTGGAAGCTATTATCCTTATTTAAAATGTAGACTGCTGAATTTGACTCATTATTCAACAAATGCTAGTCTTGACCAATATCAATAGCAATACTGAATTGGGTATTTTTGTTTGTTCTTTTCTACAGGATCTTAATGAACTAATGGAATTGTAGTAAAACACTCTGAACATTGGCAATGCAACAGGGAATTTAGTCTGCTTGAGTAAAGATTTATCATTTAAACGCTGTGGTTCCTATTATCATGTTTTCACTGGTATTAGCAAAAGATGCTCTTGGGTAAAACTAATTCAAGCAGTTGAGGATTGAATTTTTGTCAGTAATGTGTTTCAGTTTACATCCACTGATGTGAGTCATTGTGCTAGAGGTATAACTTTCATCTTCTACAAAGTCTTTGGCAGATCATCAGCATCTTTATCAATACAGGAAGATTAATTTTAAAGTGAAGTGAAAAAAGATTAAATAATTTTTCAAGACAATTTGTATTCTTGTCTAAAGCATTAAAGCTCCAATAAAAAATGAGTTTAATGAAAATTAGTTTGATCAAAAATAAAAACTTCAATTAAAAAATGAACTTAAAATTAATTTGAGGGGAAAAATAAAAAAAAATAACGCTATTTTAATTTGTATTTATACTTGAAGTTCCCATTAACAATGCCATCAGATTCTGTTATGATTGGACTCAGTATTTCTCTTACAGAGAAGGCTAGGTTTGGAGGTGTGAATCCTGTGAGAAGTGTTAGCAGGTTAGAAAATTCTGACTAATACATCAGCAGATTCAGTACAGCAAAGGGAGTGGCTGATTGGCCTACAAAATTCTGGGAGACCTTTGTCAACATTATGTCCTTTTCCAATGTCTTGTTACATGAACATTTCACAGAACCATAGAATTATTTAGGCTGGAAAAGACCTCCAAGATTATCAAATCCAGCCTATGGCCTAACATCACCAACTAGACCATGGCACCAAGTGTCACATCCAGTCTTTGCTTAAACACCTTCAGGAATGGTGACTCCATCACCTTCCTGGGCAGCTCATTCCAGTGTCCACTCTTTCCATGAGGAAGTGCTTCCTCATCTCCAACCTTAAACTCCCCTGGTGCAGCTACAGGCCATTGCCTCTGTATCCTCCTCTTTCTCAAAAATAACTCAAAAGCCCACTTAAAACCATTATAAAAAATGCATGAAAATTTCTAAGAAAATCAGGCTCTGCTTTTGAGTGAAGACACCTGTGACATCAAGCAAATATCTTGAAGAGGACTGGGTAAGAAGGGTTCTATAACTTCATCTTTAAAACTGAACCAAAACTGAATCAATTAGATGAGACACTTTCTGACTTTTTAAAAGTGTTCTTAACCTTTGAAAGGTTGTTTCTCTGTATAATGGCTGCTAGTTAGATGCCTATTCTGAGACAGAATAAGTCATTGTATTTTGATTGCCTTTCTGTGGTGTGGTGACCACATGTAGAATTCATGGCAGTAATTAGAAAAGGAAGCAACCATCAACACAGAATAAGCTCACACAGAAACAAGCAAATTACTTTTCTGGTTGTCATAGCTGAAATGGAATGACAGTAGAAAATTCAATATCTGACACTCGGGAAGCAGAAAGACAGCAGTCTTCTAACTCTTCAGACTTGCTGGAGGCAATTTAGCAAGAAAAAAGAACGTCAGTCTGTCTGCAATGTGGACTGAACTCCAGTTTAGTATCTTGAATTGGTACATTAGGAAGCACCTTAGGAGAGGCAACCTAGTGGAATGGAAGGTGACTATGCCTATGAAACTAGACGACCTTTAATGTTCCTTCCAATTCAATATGAAAATAGGATTCATTAAGAATAAAAGATCCGACATTTTAATATCATAGAACATAGTTAAGTACTTGAGGCTTTATGTTTAATTGTTTTAAAATGCAAAAGCATAACAAGGCAAGTGACTGGTCAATGGAGAATTAGTATGTTTCTTTTTGAGGAGCAGAGTACAAACAACTGACCACAATGAGAATAAGATATGTATTTAGTTCAATTTTTTTGCCAGTGAAATTTGCAGTGGTAAAAAGACATGTAGAAAATCAGGTCTGTGTTGTCTCTCGAATGACTTTGATACTATTCTCAGGATTGTTTTGAAATCCCAGACAGTGATATTTCTACTTCCACTGTTACTTCGACATATCCTGTGGCAGTCAAACTGTTAAACTGTTTTTAAAGATTGGGAAAAGCATCTAAAAACAAGCATCAGAAATAATGAAAATATTCTTTTTTTTTTTTTTTAAATGTGGATCATCTGTACCTTTGTGCAAGTAGTATGAAGGAAAATAAAAAAGTTTACCTAATCATGCTTTTCTCATAAGTTACTAATGAGGAAAGACTTTGTAAAATAAATTGTCAGTTGAATTTCAAGATAATTTTTATTTCTATTATTCTCCTAATGTCTGCATTATGTCCTATTCATGATAACAGCACTTAAAACTAAATAAGGGCTATTTTCTACATTATGTATGCCACAGAAACAAAGTAGCATGCATACCCCCCCTGATTAATTTGATGGTTTGTAATGAACGTAGAATGTTACTTCTGTTCTGTCAAGCATTGGAGTACTAAATTATAGGAATATTCCCATTGTAAATTGCTTTTCATCCTGAAACTATCTTAATTAGCTGGATCCTGAGCCATTACACAAGTGCATATAGTACAGGTCAAGATGTCAAAGGCACAGACTTATAATCCAGTAGTGTGAAAAACGGGAGTAAGGATCCCTATTGAAGCCCTTTTTTGAAACAGAACACAGAATCTGTGTCACTCAAACAGAGCCAACTGGAAAACTTAGAAGGCATTCAGTGAAGAACTTATTTGTTAAGATACACACCCCTACTAATTTTGACTATTACTCTTTCGCAGAGTTTTCATATGTGATCTCATAAATATTGTTACAGACCAAAGATCATCATGTACATGAGAGTATTTCGGTGCCAAGGAGTTGTGAAAGCTAAACAGATTCAATTGGTTTAAAAACTGGATACAGGAGCTGATGTGATGAAGACTGCTGGAAGCAAACTTTCCTTCCTATTTTCAACTAAGCATCTCTGTTCTGTCCTCTTCTCCAGAACTTTAAGTAGTTCTATTTCGATCTTATGCTAAAATTAATGAACAATTGAAGTTTAGTCTGTGTTTGTGTAAAGGGCTTTCATTCTGCCATGGGGCAAATTCTATGTGAAGGGCATAACTAAAGACAGAGAGAATGGGCTGATTTTATGTTCCAGTTCCTTGAAAAAAATCAGTTTTTCAGTAGTGAATATCTTTTCTCCCCAAATATCCAGTTAATTATAGAATTGTGCTCTACTCTTTTCCTCCAGGATCCCAAACCTCATAAATTTTGGTTCTTTGGGAAAATTAGAGTGGGTTCAAAGTGTTCTCAAATTCATTTCTCCCTAATCGGTTAGCTCATTAAGCAAATTTAACCACCTTATGTAACAGCTTTCATGTTAAATAAATTATAATAAGGAATCAATAGTAAAGCTAGCCTGATCAGGGAAAGGATCAAAGCTTTATACACAGATTATTGGCTGAATGTCCTTGGAGTGTGATCCCTACGAGATTAAAGGCAGATGCTTAATAGTCTATGAAGTGATTTTTATATTACAAGTACACAGATACTTGACCAATCTTATATCCCTATTGGTTTCAAACAGATGTGAGAACAGGTCAGATCTTAAGTATGTTTGTGTTCTTCACACCTCAAACTAATCCTCTTTCATAGCATGTTCAAATTTTGAATGAATTTGGAAATAATAGCACTAAAAATATCCACTCCTAAACTGCTTGCTTCTTAAATCACTCTCTTTTGGGTGTAGTCCTTCACACAGTATTTCCTTCCCCACTGACATTCTTTAACAGATGTTTAAGTAATACCAAAGGTTTTAATTTTGCAGCATTACATAAAATAAGGATTATTTTCTGAGAAATTAAACAATGTTCAGGTTTTTTCTTTAATATTTCATGGATGTAATAAATGTGTAGATTCACCATTTCTTGTGTGTATAAAGGGAGAAAAAGCAGGAGGAAAAAAGTTCTTTTGTAGAAAAGTGTCACCCAGACCATGGACCCATCTTTGCTCAAAGTTCTACTCTAGAGTGCAACAGGTTTTTCGAACAGCATTATGTAGTTCGGCTTTTATTTTATTATCCCGGTGATTTGCAGATAGAATCTGTTTTATTTGCAAACGGAAGGACAGTTTAGTCTAACTACCAGCCCAGTTTAACTTATGACCTAAAAGCCAAGAAGGATTGAGCTGAGTTGGTTCATTTTTACATTATTTAGTTTGGGGTTTTAATCCTGACTCAGGCATCACCAGTAATATATTTTCTATAAGTGGAATTTTACTTCTAAATTGGTTGATGGTGGCAAAATAGAGTAAGCTATTCTTTCCATCCACAGTTGTCTTTAAAGAAAATAAATTTATTGAAAGGTTCCTTACCAAAAGCAACAGAAAGATTCTGAATGCCTACAAGTAAATCTTCAGAAGGGAAATTACTCTAGAGGGTTCCAAGAAAAGTTAAGCCCTCACAATTCCCAGCCTTAGCCACCTTTGCATCCTTTCACCACTTGATATTATTCCTTTCTGTTCTCAAAATGAGAAAATAGCTCTTGGGAATTGTGTCTTTGCTGTACCCAAGTAATCAACCTTCAGGAACAAATGGAAACAACAGAACAAGTAGAAACAGAACAGCTCACTTTCCCTGTAAGTTTATATTTTATTGCTCTTTCACAGCAAACCCTTGTCTCATCACCTGCTATTTTCAATCATCTAGTGAGGAAAGGGCACTTCCCATTCAGACTCTCTGGTATACACAGGGACTGATGCATAACTCTTACTCTCCTTTCCTGCTGTTATAAAAGTTCATTCAGTCTTTATAAGGATTATAATGAAATAGACATTTTTCATTCTGAGTCCAATTGTTTTCCATTTTGCTTGTTCAAACCCATAGTCTAAGATCAACACACTTAATCATTCTCTCATGCGGTTCACAAGTTGGCAGTTTTAACTTCAGAATCTGAAGATTAAATAAAGCTCTCTTAACTGGGCACTGTGGCTAGCCATCTTGATTTATAAAAATATACTTCACCTTCTGTGTTTCCCTAAGTTGTTGGTCTGTTATTTAGTTATTGAGCTGTGTTTACAGCTCTCTGCTGTTCAAAACCTCTCTCCAAAGGCTGTTCATTACTAACCTATACACAAAAAGCCTTTGCAGCATGCATGGTGCCAGGAAATCAGGCAAGAGATTTTCAAACATTATGATAAAGATGAGGCTTTTTAATAGATGTGAAAGCACTGTTTCCAAGTGACTAATCTAGCATGTCCAGATCAGTGCTATTCAACTTTTAAATCATCATCTATGCCATAATAAGAGTCAGCCCTGAGGCTGATTTGCAATCATAATTAAACTGTTGTGAAGTCAGTTTACAATAATGAATTAATTATTTGTGGTAGTGTTGCTAAATTTCAGTGAAAGAGATCCACTCCACTACTGGCATGGACTCAGCAGATGTACATAGATCATCATGGCTGAGCTGACAGTTTAAAATTTCCTTTGTGCTGCATATTCCCAGTCAGACCCAGTTGTCACTGCTCTAAAGCCAGTCACGCCAGAATGGGTTTTTTTCTCTCCCTCTGAACTGTGTTTATGAAGTTCAGACAGCAGATATTAATGGGTCTTTTTAAAAGTTCTCAACAATTATCAGCCTTGTACAAGAGATTCATATAGGAACTAAAGATTTTCGATCTTCTGCATGTCTTTGAAAGCATGCAACTTTGCATGTTATGGCTAGAAACATGGAAATGTATTTCTGAAGAGAGTTTCTAAGCGAATCTGAGTAATAGCAGAAAAAAAATGTTTAACTATAATGCACACTACTGAAAAAAAAATTTCACTTTTCGTACCAGAGAGACAGGAATGCTTGACAAGTACAGATCTCACACATATAACTCAGCAAACCTTGGGGTTACTGTTATTTAGAAATGTAGGTCCTAAGGGAAATAGAAGACTATAAATGTTTCAATTCTTTTTGTCCTGGTATGAGTTTGTTTCTCATGCCCCTAGACGAATGGCAGAATTAAGTCTTGTGTACCCGTTGAGGTACAACCTTCCCTTACAGTACAGTCCTGCTCACTGTTGTATCTCACTGTCACCAACAAATACTGATGCAACACTGTATGTAGCTTGATGTAGTGGGTTGAAAATGCTCTCAGTCAGTCTTTTCAGTTTGTGTTTGCATTCTTAAGCACCCCAGCTGGGTCTTGGATAAGGAAGCAACTTTGGGGAAAAGGAAGGATTTTATTTAGTCACAGTATCACAGTAACAATGAGGCTGGAAAAGACCTTAAAGATCATCCAGTCCAACCTAAATCTAAATAATACAAGTAAACCTAGTATCTAGATCATGCCACTCAGCACTTCATCCAGACTAACCCTGAACACCTCCAGAGATGGTGACTCGACCACCTCCGTGGGCAGCCTGTTCCAAAATCGGATCACTCTTTCAGTGAAAAACCTTTTCCTAATGTCAAGTCTAAACCTCCCCCGATGGAGATTAAGACTGTGACCCAAAAGAAAGAAAGGAAAAACCCCAAACAAGTGAAACAAAACAAACAGAAGCTGGACCATTACGCTCATTCTGAGAAGACGGCAGACAATTTGGCTTCAGACAAGAACCCCTATTGTCTGCAGCAAATGGGGACTGAGACCTCCCAAATCTACTGAACATGGGGAGCTCCAAACCATCCACACTCTCTTTCTCTCTTTCTCTCTTCTCACTTTCAGCAAGATCTTCAGGGCAACACATGGCATGGTTGACAGACATCAGGTTGGATGAACGTGCCCTCAGATGGCAGTTGGCATTTGGCTGCAACAGTGTACACTTGACCTCCCCTCGGCTTTTTGCCAGAGGCCTGAGAATAACAAGTCCGTTGGGCTTCCTGGGCACACACAGTCCAGCCAAGCAACGAAGGAAAACATCAAATGCCCCCTGGGCCTCTTTTCTCTCAGTTACTCAAGCATTTCCTGATCTCTCAGTCTCAGCTGTGACTTAGCTTCTGGGCCCCGTGGCTAGAAAAAAGCCAAGCTGGTGCTAGTCACGGGAGTTATAGCTGGTGAGCTGCAGCCTCCACTGCTTGGTCAAGATGGTGCCATGGCAGCAGCAGTGACAGGGGCCAGGAGGCTGCAGCTCACCACCTATAACTCCTTCAGAACTAGCAGCTTGCTGCGCTGCTGGCTGCTGCCACCACGGGGCCGACGGAGGCGGCGCTTTAGTCGGCCTGGTCCTGGATTCACGTTCCCGCGCTGCTCCACAAACGGCCAGCTGCGCCCAGCCTGCAGGGCCCCCAGTGCTTCAGCTGGCGGGGAGGCACAGGCGAGCAGCTCTTCTCTGCTAGCAACTGCTGGCACAGCGCTTCACTATGCATGGCCTGGGGCTGGGGGGAGGCGTCTCTGCCTGCAAGAGCAGCTCCATGAAAGAGAACATTCTGGAAGTTGCCCCTGATTGAAATAGGGGATTTCTCCCACCTACGGTTGCAACTGCCCCTCTGGCAATGGGACGCTGCGAGGTGGCAAGGGAAGGAGTGAGAGGAGAAAAACTGTGCTTCTCTGCAGAAAAGTACAAAGATTTCAAACCACTACACTGGACATCTCCTTCATGTGCCTGCTCCTAGTCCAGAATGGGTTGGGATCTCTTTCGCCCAGGCTGTTTGAATTAGAAATGCCACACTGATCCACACTGGGAATCACAGATCCTGTCTTCATTTTCTTTTCCGTTTCTTTGTCTCAGTGACTTCATGTTTTGTGAGAAGATAAATCTTTTACTCACTTCAAGTCTTCCACCATTTAATTATCTTTTTATTCTTACTTCATATAAACAGGATAAGAAATACTCTTTTGGTTTTTAATTGATGCTCTTTTGATCATTCTTTATGTTATATACATTTCTGACTTTTTTCTTTACTGAAATAAAAAAATCCTAGTCTTTCCATACTCTTATTAGTTTTTTACATGCCCTTGATCTTCCTTGCTTTCTCTGAATTCCCTGTATTCCCTCCCTATATTTATTTGTTACAGTGATTGGCAAATCCATTCTGTATTTTACAAATTATTTACAAGTACTTGGCAGCCTCTATATTCCCAGCTGAAAAGTTTCTTCACTTTTTTAATACACAGAGCAGATTATTTTTCTGAAAATGCATAGCTAAGTGATTTATTAATCATTTATATTTGGGTATTTGTCATTATAGTCCTTGTAAAACTGTCATCAAACAGCTGAAGAGCAGATCTCCTGTGTGAATAGATAAAAATGTGAATAGATCAAATACATCCTATGAATAATATTACAGCCAAACAGTAAGTTTCTATGGGGCAGATTACTCAGAGATGGAGACATTTTTGAAAATAAGACTCTGTAACTTAAGTAATTTAAAAGTTTATCAAAGTTAAGATTTTTAAATTCTTAGATTACAGAAAAGAATAAATCTCCTAAGCAACTCATTACAATGCATTTGCTAACTATATAAATTCAGTTTTAGTTATTTCAATGCAGAAGGAAAGGAACACATTCAACAGCTTATTCATAAGGGAGGAATTTTAAAATTAGATGCTTATATTAGACTTCCTAATGCTTGCTGGATATCAAGGCAGGGGGGACATAATTCAAAAGATTACATGGCCATCTAAGGCATTTCCAGGGATTTTAGACATCTAGCATCTTTCAAGTCCAAAGTGATGCCTAAGTCATTTAACCATCTTTGGAAATTTTACCCTTAATGGGATGGCCTGTTACACAAACATGCAGCTCCTTCCACTAATACTGAAAACATGGGCCTGGGATCACAATTTTATGCAGTGATTTTAAAGATTAAATGTTAAACAATTAATATTTCACCAAGTTTTAGCCACAAAATAACCTTTCCTACCTCTTCTTTCCTTCTCCTTTTTGTTCTTCCAGTATTTCTCTATAAAACTGTCTTTTCAAAAAAAAGTGAAATGGGGCAGGAGATGTTGAGAGGTATTATTAATGTTCCTGTCAAAGTAGTTTCTTGTCCACTGGGAAATTGCTCATTTACGGTGAACTGGACCTCAGCTATAGATGGAGCTTTGCAAGCTAAAAATATTTCTCTTCTCAATAATAAAGAAAGGACTTTGAAATAATATGTTAAAAATGTCATTGAGGGTACTGTAGATGACTAATGAGTGACTTGAAAAGAATGAGTGCAATATTTAGCCTTATAAGATTATTTATCGACTGGACTTTTACCATATCTATTTTTGATTGACCTTTTCTGAAATATAAGAATTACTCTGTGTCTGTCACCATATTTATGAGGTTTTGTACTAGTGATTAATGGCTAAAGAAAGTAGATATACCTCTAAAGATTTGTTCTTTTTCCTTATTATTTTTTAAAAGGGAATAAGTCACTACTACCAATACTACATCTATGCTAATGATGGTCTGCAGACCAGTGTTACTTGCAGGTTTTATTCTTGCTTGTTTTATCACAAACTTGGTATCTGTGAATTTGTTTTTAAAGAGAAACTCACGTATTTCTGTGAAGAATATCTTTTGTTTAAAATGTCCACTTTTTCATTATGTTGGTTACACTTCTAGGCTAATTTTATTTAGACCACAGTCTGATGTATTTAGAGAAGCAATTTGTAATAAAACCTTCACAAGAAGAAAAGAGAAATTAAGGTAGTTAGTAATGACACGAACAAAATAACATAAAACAAAACCACAGCTTTTTTTTTTCTTATGACAGAAAAAATGAACACGCATTTTTAGTATAATATCCAGGGAATAAAACATATTCAGTAGCTTAGCAGTAAGCAGAGTCTCTATATTTAAATTAAAGTAGATGAGATTGAGCAGGAATTGATATAATTATGCATTTCTGATTAGTGATAACCCATTATAGAATTGTATAATCTTTTAGGTTGGAGTCCAGCTGTTGCCCTAACTGTCCCAAACCCAATGCTAAACCATGTCCCTAAGATCCACATCTATGTGACTTTTAAACACATCCAGGGATGTCAATTTAACTGCCTCCGTGGGTGGACTGTTCATAGGATCATAGGATCATAGGATCATAGGATGTTAGGGGTTGGAAGGGACCCAAGAGATCATCGAGTCCAACCCCCCTGCCGGAGCAGGACAAAACTATCTAACACAGATCACAGAGGAAAGCATCCAGGCGGGCCTTGAAAGTCCCCAGAGAAGGAGACTCCACGACCTCCCTGGGGAGTTCCATTGTTTCATGACCCTTTCAATAAAGGTTTTCCTAATGTCTAACCCAAACTTGCCCTGGTGGAACTTGAGTCCGATTCCTCTTGTCCTATCACTTGTTACTTGTGAGAAGAGACTAATGAAACACTTTAATACTTAGGAAGCAAGACTGCTGACAAAAGTGAGAAGAATGCATGTTTCAAGACTAGAAATATGGGAGAATATGCATCTGTATGCATGATTTTTTTGCAAAAGGAAATGCTTCTGATAATTTATTGGACAACTCTGCTTACTGTATATGAAATTCTAGGAGGAACATGCTAATATGAATAAACTAAGATACAAATATTCGTATCCATTGTTGAGAAAAAATCTCAGATAAAATCAGGTACATTTTACTAATATTGAGACAGTAAAAATGTAGAAATAAAAAACATATTACTTTCTGTGAGATTATCCACATATTAAGGTATAATTCACTCCCTTCTATTCTGTCCCACTTTTCACTTTTGGTTTAGATTAATGTTTTTCACATGTCTGTAAGTACTGTCTCTCTGCTTTCAGAAACCGTGCTGTTATACTTGACATTTTTCTCAATTATTCAGGCAGGTATTCCTTCTTCCCTTCCCCCTGCCTCTATCTCTTCCTCACCATTTTCATCTCCTCTTCTCCCCTCTCCTCTCTTGTCAGTGTGTGGGCTTCTTCTCTTGCAAAATTGGGATAATTTTCTTTAGTTACTTCTGCACTGAAGGAGAATTCATATGAACAGTCAGTGTCTCAGTTGATGTGCAATAGCTTTTTAAACTTCAGCAACTTTTTGTGTATCTGAGTCCTTATATTTCTTCATAAGCTCTTTTCAAACATTTTAAAAGTCTAGTGGAGTTGATATATTGTATGTCTTGTCTTGTTGGAGGTACTTAACCACACACATAAGTTTATTCTTCAGTACTCTCACTAAAACTATTGGGACAGTTTTCATACCTGAACTTCAACAAGAGCTTTATAAATCTGATTTCTCAGAGGGCATAGATACCACATCATCTACTTTGTAGTCTCAGAACTGCCTTTCACTGACCACTTTGCTCTCTATCTGCCTCTTTCCAAGCTGTCTCATTTGTCTTCCTTTCCTAGGGGGCATCTAGAAGGCTGCATAACTACCATAACTACTGCTAGACATCAAAACACTCAAAACAAGATTCCCAGAGTAGGCAACTCTTTCCCCTCTTGGCAAGAGTGCTGAGTTGAGTTTGTCTGCTCAGAACACAGTTGAAATGTGCAGGCAGTGGAATGCCACCATGAACCATATGGAACTTCTATGTGTGAGATTAACATCCAATGCTTATGCAGCAGGAGGAATCTGAGCTCTGATCTCCCAAATGCTAGCTGGTCTTTTTAGGTGAAGGAATCTCAGAGACAGAGATATCCCTGTATAAAAGAACATGGGTGTGCGAGAGAGGAAGAAAAAAGGCTAACTCTCTAGGTTGCTCTCCAAGGCATTTGTCAGATATGAAACATATGGAGATTCAAGTTCCAGGATATGTGGGATAGCTATCCAGAACTGATAAAATTTTCAGCGGAGTTACTGGAAAAAATATATCTCAGGATGATGTCTGGGTTTTGCACACAAATATGGAAATGAAATTCAAGTAAAGAATCCAAATCTCCTCAGTGTGACAAATAAATATTGTTCCTTGTGGATGGTGCAGTTGGGGGTTGCTCTTATTTTTCATAGTTAGATGAAGATTTTGAAAATGTCATAATGTAGGAAAATTCAAACCGTAAAGAGAGGAATCTTTGTGGGAGACAGGAAGGTACCCACCACAGATTAGAAGTTTAGGAATGTGAGTCATATACTTAATTTGTTTTATACATAAAACATCTGTAAATTTTAATGCAGTTTCTTAGCTCTTTCCATGAGATCGTCTGCATAAGATGTCCTCTTAAATTAGAATAAGCAGTGCTGTTTATATCCTGCCTTAGTACTTTTTAAAGACATAATCCAAAGAAAAACAAACAGCATGTCAGATTAAAACAGGCTGAGTTACTATGTGTCAGAAGAACCACTGATCTGTTCATCTGTGCTACTCTAGTGCTCAATAAATGCCATGTAGTTAAACATAACTACATTGGAACTTAAAGAGTAAATGTGTTCTGCAACTGATTTTAGCCAAAAACCACTCTTGGGGACTACTACCATGGTTCATGGTATCATGGCTCATGAACTGTAGTAGCTGTCCCCAGGAATGGCTTTTGGCCTAAATCATCCGATGAGACCTGGTAACCTATGAATACAGGCTGGGGTAATTGAGTCTGTTCAGACTGGATAAGAGAAAACTCTGGAGAGATATAGCAGCTTTCCAGTAACTGAAAGGGGCTACAGGAAAGACGGAGAGGGACTTTTTCAAGAGACTCTGGCAATAGGATGAAGGGGAATGGTTTCAGGGTACAAAAGGGCAGATTTACATGAGATCGTTAGGAATATGAGACATTGGAACATTTGCCTAGAGGACGTGTGGGTGCTTCATCCCTGGAAACGTTCAAGGACAGTTTCAAGGATGGAGCTTTGAGCAGCTTGGTCTGGTGAGAGTTGGATCTGGAACTAGGTGATCCCCATTGTCCCTTCCAATCTAAACCACTCTGTCTTTCCATGACCTTATACACAGTAACTAAATTGTGAGAACTTCATTGTATTCAAATCCCTGAAATCTCTTAGAAAGATCCTGGAAGAATTACATGTCTCAATACCTCTGTGTTGCTTTCCTGCCTCCTCAATACTTTCATAATTTCAATCAGATTTCTTCCTCGGTTCAGTACTGGCCTTATCACTCCTCCTTCACAACCATAAGACGTGATCTGGATTCTCCTCATATTTTGAAAGATATCAGAGTATGTGCATGTCTGATTAATATTATCAGACTTGTGTCATATCTTTCTGCAATTGGACATATTCAGTTATGAGGTTGTAAGGAAATTAAGTTAGAGATGTCCTGTGTAACCCTGTGAAGATTAATATACACTGCTAAATCTCTGACTATAGGATTTCCCACTGAAAGACAGGCTGGGCAACTAGGATATATTGCTATCTATGGCCATGACATCATGTCCTAGTTTCACACACAAAGATATTAAAGAGCTTATTCTACTCTGAGAGAAGTTAACTTATAGAGATGGTGTAGATGTGATATCAGAAATGTAAAAATAATTTTATAAGAATAAATAATTCCAAGCCTTTTCCCGAGAAAGGCTGTATTTGAGCAATTAATTCATACAGATTCCTGAAGACTAGCACCTTGCAGATATGTGATCCCACCCTGCAAGTATGGGCTCTTCTGCATGACTCAGAATGTCACGTGTTTTGAGTAGCTCTCACCTCCAGGTAGTTACTAGAACTTCTATAAAATTCTCAACATATTGGGATTCCTGACATTCTTCACGATCAGACACAGAGCAGGATAAAAAGCAGCAAGTGCAATGCTTACTTATATAATTGATTTTAGATGTCAGACCATCTTCTTTGCACCCTCTTACTTCCCCTATTCTGCTATTTCATTTCTGTGGTGAAAGACTTCAAGAGCGGCTGTACTTAGCTGTTGACTTTTTGTAAGCAACTCTTTGCTTGTCATTTTTACCATGTGGTTTGAGATTCTCACTTCTGTATCTATCACAGTATCACACAGTATCACAGTAATGATAAGGTTGGAAAAGACCTTAAAGATCATCCAGTCCAACCTAAATCTAAATAAGCCAAGTAAACCTAATATCTAACATCTAGATCATGCCACTCAGCACTTCATCCAGACTAATCTTGAACACCTCCAGAGACTCAACCACCTCCAAGGGCAGCCTGTTCTAAAACCAGATCACTCTTTCAGTGAAAAACCTTTTCCTGATGTCAAGTCTAAACCTTCCCCCGATGGAGCTTAAGACTGTGACGCCTTGTCCTGTCTCCAGTGTCCAGGGAGAAAAGACCGGCCCCCGCCTGACCATAACCACCTTTTAGGTAGTTATAGACAGCGATAAGATCACCCCTGAGCCTCCTCTGATCCAGGCTAAACAGACCCATCTCCACCAGTCTCTGCTCATAGGGCTACATATATCTACAGCCAGCAGAGGCTGTTTCATCCTGAAGCTGTTATCAGGATAAAGCAATGTCACCTTAACAAACACAAGCCATTTCAGAAATTAAAAAATAATGCCCCTTTGCATGGGCTCTGATGTTCTAAGGTCACTTCTGTATCTTCCATTTATACACTGTGGAAGGGGTGTGGTAATTTTGGTTTTAAGAGAAAGTTTAGTTATATAGAATAGACAGTTTCACCAAAGTTCTGTGAGAGGGCACAAGATGAATAAAGATTATTTTGTTTTCAAAAAAGCCCTAGAAGTGAATTTTAATGTGGTTGCTCACTGAAAAAAAAACACCTTGGACGCATGCAGATACTTCCAGAGTCTCTATCGCCTTACCAATACTGAGCTGTCAGAAAGCTGCTCTACATCTTTTTTTTTTTTTTTTCTTTCTGTAATACTTTTTAGCCTCCTGCAAAAGGGATTAAAGGAGAAGCATCTCCAGCTAGCCTTGGAAAAGCTATTTAGCTTGTGTATTGTGGAAATGTCTTCCCCTGCTAGTTACTGCCGTTTTATAACACTGCAGCATATTGGATCAAAGACTAGAACTGCCACCTCCTGTTTACAATGGGCTGGAGCAGTCACAGAAGTGTCAGGGCTGCTTTCTGCCTCGGTGTGATTGGGAATAAGACTGACAACGGTAGGTTGCTATAACAGGTTAATTTCTTTTTTTTTTTTGTCTTTCACCTGCAATGTCAGCGCAAGTACAGCTAGCATTCTGAACCAGAAGAGAAAGTGTCTTTTTGCATCTTTTCAGACATTCTTGAATAGGTCTGAAATAGCAGCCACAAATGTGCATGCAATGCTGTTGTTTCAGTAGTAATTTCAAAGGCAATTGCATAGAGGGGCAGGAAAAGGAAACCTAAAAAAAATCTTTAAAGTGAGTTTTAGATTTTAAATGCATTTTATACTGAGACAAGAACTGCTGATAGACTGCTCAAACACTATGTCCCAAGGCTTAGCACTTAGCAAGGATACCTTCATAGCTATGCTGATACCAAATCTGCATAAGAGCAGTCAGTGATTTTCATTTTGCAGTGACAAT
The DNA here is from genome assembly GCA_013397515.1 of Upupa epops. Classification (NCBI taxonomy): domain Eukaryota; kingdom Metazoa; phylum Chordata; class Aves; order Bucerotiformes; family Upupidae; genus Upupa; species Upupa epops. The sequence goes on from VZRI01003148.1 coordinate 23,378, forward strand.
ATGGTGTTTAAATATATGGCAGATAAGAACATTTCTTTTGAAAAGTGCAGTTCCATTCAAAATAGCTGAAGGTTGTAATTTTGGGGATCTGGTAGGATAATCAGCATTTGGCTGCCCAATTGCTAGTTTACACTTCTGATTTCTCTTGCCACTGTTGAGAAAGTGCTTTTGTTGATTACATTCAGCAAGTAGAGAAGCAGAGCAGACTGCAATTTTCTCGCTAGACTCTAAGATTCCCTTCACTGCCTGTACCTGTTAATTCAGGTGCCCTGGCAGGAAGAGGTGCAAGCACCTTTAAAAGTGGCATTTCAGCAAAAGAAAGAAAAGAAGAAAGAAACATGGGCACTCATCATTTTCTGATAACATAGCTAAGGTGGGAGACCTATGCTTTTCTTTCATACTTTAAATAAAACCATTGCTTTTCCTGTATGAGCTTTGTATTCATACACATGACACCACACCAGGCTGGAGGGAAGCTGGAGAGGGACATTTTACAAGGGACTCTACAGACAGGACAAGGGTAAAAGGTTTCAAACTAAAATGGGTTAGATTTAGATTGGATCTGAGGGAGACGTTTCTCACTGTGAGGGTGCTGGGACGTTGGAACAGGTTGCCCAGGGAGGTTGTGACTGTTCCATCCTTGGAAATGTTCAAGACCAGGCTCGATGGGGCTTTGAGCAATTTGGTCTGATGGGAGGGGGTTGGAACCAGGTGATCTCTGAAGTCCATTCCAGTCAAAAGCATTAGAAGATACTATGACTGTCTGCATTTAGTGCTTCTAGTTGCTTACCCAAGGGGTGCTCACTGCCACATGTGAAAAATAAGAACATAAAGTTGAAGCTGACCTTTCGCTCTTTTTTTCTACAGTGGCCTTGAAGGTGCACTGAGATCAGAAAGCAAGATGCACACAGCATCATTAGAACACAGAACACGTGCGTCTATTAGGCATCTTTAATATACAATCTGCTTAAGACTTCAACCATTCCCAAAGGTCTAAACATTTTACTTATTTTCTGATTTTTCTTTATTGAAAGACTGGCTTTTACGTGCAAGCATCAGTCTGTGGGCACAGTAATGAATTAAGGACTTTTGTCTGGAGACTTCTAAGTTTTTTCTGCAGTCTCTACAGGTGCTGCTTTTCCTTCCTGATCTTCTAACTAAAACTGCTTATATTTTGGGTTCTGAAATTTTCAGATTCAATTATGGTGCTTGCTGCCCTAGGGCCTGCATACTGAGTGTGTAATATTTATTAGACATAAACTGATGACTGTTTCCTTTGGTTTTACAACAGTGTAGGCAAAATAAAAGAATGTGAACTATTTGGTACCTTGAACATGTTTACATATTGAAAAAGAAAATGTTTTCAATGCACTGATAAGTACAGCTTTTGTAGAAATTTTACAAAGTGCACAGGAAGATTTTTCCTTCTTCAAAGCAAAGCCCTGTGTCATAAAAGCAGCACAGATTCTGCATTTTTAGCAATCAAATATTAGCAACTAATTCATATGAAGGCTAAAATTAGTGTATAAGCCTAAAAACTGTGCCGGATCCAAAGTTGCATTTGAATTTCTCTTCTTTGTTTCTTTGTGCTTTTGTGTGAGAATGTACCCTTATATTTCTGTAAAATGGTTGAGACTTAAAAGTATACATCTTTTCTTAAATGTATTTCTCTTTCTGCGTTGAGAGATCAGTAAGCTGCTGAAATCTTTTCAATATTCTTTCTAAACTCCTCTTCAAAAAAGAAGAGACATGAGATTTTGCGGTTTAGTTCTGTTAATGCAGTTAAGACTTGATATCAGTAAAGAAAAATAATCAAGAAATGATGTCAGTAGAGACTACCTCAAGAAAGATCTGGTAGTTGAAAATTCAAAACATGAATAGACATTGAAATCTATCTTACACCAAAGTCCTAGAGTCTGCAGCCTGGGTCAGTGAAACCATCATAACAAAACAGAACAATTACTAAAACAACTACCCAGATATAACTGTATCTTCTAATTAATTACCTTTTCTCCCAGACATTCAAGCTTATTCATTTATGCATTAAGATTCAGGCAGTGTTTTTTAATCTTCTTCTTCAAACCTCAGTGTCCTTGTGTGTATTTGCTCAAAAGGGAAGTCAAGAGGAAGCATTTACTTTTCTATATTTATCAAAAGTTGTTATTAAGTCAGAGGTACAAAGAACAGTTGCTTCAAATCTTGTGTTTCAGAACAACTTCAAACAATAGTACCTTTCTCACTGATGCTTCTCGCTTTTTATATAGATTTTATGTATCGTCATCTAGTTCTCTACTATGTCTAACTGTTTAAAAGGATGCCATACAGAAAACAAATGTTCTGATGATTACAGGAGCCCTCCAGAATAGCTGTACCTCAGGTACCCATTTGGAAAAATTATTTGGTAGTGACTCATCTTTCATTCAACTTTTGAGAATATTTCACCATGGAACTGAGAAGAACAACTTTCCAAGGACAGCGAGGAGGGGAGGGTGTTCTTGCCGTACAGTGAATATGTCTTTACAATTCACTATTTCTTTGCTCTTTCTTTTACCTGCAGTCTGGAAGCTCAACTTTAATAATGCTATCACAGAGGGGAAACATTTCACAGAAGTGTTTGTTATGTGAAGATCATACTATTTTTTAAATATATATAATTCTTCTTCCTTGGACAACAGCCAGAGATTCAGTATAGGACTTCATAGTAAGAAAAAAAAAGGGATACAGGTATATGTAAATCTAGTTTGTGTCATGTCTTTATACTCTTGGGAAGTAACCAGTTAAGCTCAGAACACCTGGTCAGGTGCACTGTTGATTTTGCACATAATTACTCAGTTTCACACCTGGTAGTGCTGAAACAAAACAAGAAGACAACTATATCTGGTTTGCATTCCCTTTTCATAAGTACAAGAAGTTCAGCATTTGTTAACTGCTTCACCTGTGATTGGGACTTCATTTTTCATTGCAGAAAATAGAGTTGTGGGGATGATGACTTTAAATCCCTTTTCTTTGTTGATATTTATAAGCCACAGAGGGTGGAGGTTAAGCTCTGACCCTGTTTTCAAAGGCTTTTCTCATCAACTAAGGGCAGAAGCTGAGCTCCTGAGGGACTTTGGGCTCATAGTTGTATTGCCAATGAGTAATGCCTTGAAACTGCATCTAGTTTGGCTGCACTTCAGATGTTTATGTGGTGCTGGTTTTAGTATCTTGATTAAAACTTAGTAGTTAACATAAAGTAACTCTCTTGTCACTATATATTTTCACTTTTTTACTACTTTTTCACCACTTCTGTTTACGACCAGAGTAATAAATGCACCTCTATAGGTTTTTTCCACGCAATTTTATGCTTCTGACTCCATCAATAAAATCTGCAGCAATGCAAAGCACTGTCTCAGGCAGTTAAATAAGCCAAAGGACCTTATTAAATAGACATTTTGTGATATCTAAAAGTAAACTTAGACAAAACATGACTAGTTTTTGGTGGGTTTTGCTGCTGCTTTTCATTTTTGAAATTCATTAAAAGACAATCAAAAATTTCTCATTCCTTCACCTGCAGATAAATGCAGAATGAAGCAGCCTGGGCAAATTTACCCTCAACAGAACATAATTATGATTATAATTACACATAGATCTATTTGAGATTACCTCTACTTATTCCTGGCATTTTCTTAAAGATTTGCAGACCTGCTAGCTTTTACCCTTCCACTTTTTTTTTCTCTTTCCCTGTAGTGTAAAGTGAAGATCAGGTTCAGTGTCTAATGAGGCAGCCATTCTGAACACGTAGAGACAAAGAAGAGGTTTCCCTGGCAACGAGGACCATGCCAAAGCTCTCAAACAGTTATTTCTCCCCTATTTGGGTGCCTTTTCTGTTTAGGATGCCTGTTAGTGTGAGTTCAGAAGCAGTGTTTGGCAAGATTTTCAGAGATTACAGCTCCTTAATATACATAATAAAATAAAGTTGATGCCATGTGCTATGAGTAAACTGAAAAGTAGCGATCTGACATACGTGTTCCATTTTCCTTTATGGAATACTAAAACAATGGTTATTGTGAGATCATCTCTCTATGACTAAGGCTATTAACTACCTATATCTCTTTGATACTTAACTCATCTCAGCAAAATTAATGAAAGTTCCTTAAATTCTTGGCCTTATTCCTGCTATCTCTAGAATAAGTACTAATCTACGTTTTAGTTTTGAAATGCACATGAATTTAAGCATAAATAGACATGACTGTGTATTTGGAACAGTACATAACTTTTGTCTAAATCACCATTTCAAACTAGAGAAAACAAAAAAGGATTAAAATAATATATTTTTTTTCCTATTTGAAAGTAAAAACTAATTTTGAGTTCTTTAACTTAAATCTTTGCTTGATAGGAATGACATGAAATCTATGTACTTTCTATGGTAAAGATATGTAAACTCAGATTAAGAGATGAGCTATTCCACACCCTCAAAATTTCTTGAGAGAATCGAGAAATTTAGTACATCACACGGACCTCAGCTTGATCAATATCCTGAAACTGTTCATGAAACTGAGAGAGTTGAAAGAGTTCTCAAATTGTACTGGATCACACATTTGCATATAGTTGCAGTTTCAGCTTTCTGTAGAGCAGAGTGTTACTCTCATGTTCAAGATATTCACTGCCTTAGAATAGTTCCTATCGGGAGGGACTTACAAAGATCATATAGCCTAATTGCACAAAACCCCCATATATTTAATTTTGCTTTTTTAGTATAACTCAGATGAACCAATCTTCCCTTCCCTTCCCTTCCCTTCCCTTCCCTTCCCTTCCCNCACATCTTTTAAAATGCTCTCCTGTGTCTGCCCCTTCCCTTCCCTTCCCTTCCCTTCCCTTCCCTTCCCTTCCCCTTCCCCTTCCCCTTTCTTTCCTCTTGCCCTAAGTAACCACAACCCTATGACTACAGGATTGTTTGAAGGGGTGGACAGGAGGTGCATGAATATTTTGAGGCAATAACAGGATTTTTTTTGGGCAAGTATTACAATCAGTAGACTTTTACTGCAGTCATCATTTCCTCTGTCAGCAGTTGAACTTTTAAATCATTAATCCATCTCATTTTTTAAAGAATGATCCTGAGTACTTTAAAGCTCTTCAAGTGAAAATTCAAGCATGAAGATCCCAAGAGGACAAAACCTCCCTACAGCCTTGAGTAAAGAACCTAAAAGGCAGAATTTAATATCTCTCTTCATTATTCACTATTGATGATCTGTAGGAAGCTACACAAAGAGTGTCTATGCATACTGAGTAGAGTCCTGCATATTTAGAGAGGACACTAGGCAGGTGCTTCCACTGGGATCTTAAACAGATGGCAACTTCCCCTGTGTGTGAGATAGAAAGAAAGGTTTTCTGATTGCCCTCAGATGATTAGAAGTCTTAAAAAACAGGCTCCACAAAGTTCCTTGGATCTGTTTCTTATACACGTACCAAGTCATTTGGGGTAGATAGGGCTGGGAAGATACTGCTTGCTTCTCATATATATCTCAAATTCAATTACACTGTTATATGCAAAGTCAAGGTAGTTGTAACATAGTGTTGTGGGTTGAATGGCCTTGATTCTTACTTTTGGTTGGTGCTTGCTTTTTCAAGCACTCTAACTGGCTCTCAGGTAGAATTTACCAGACAATGAAGCAACCTTGGGAAAGGAAAAAATTTATTCAACCTGCACCCAAGGATACAACCCCCAACAAGTGCACAAATAGAAGCTGCATCACAGCTCCTTTACATACATTGTGAGAAGATGGGAGAGAATTATGTAGCAATCTTTGGCTTCAGACAGGAAGGAGCCCTTGGTGGAAGGGGCGTAAAGTGTAACAAATGGATGACCAAGACCACCCCTGGGATAGAGTGGGGAGGGTGCATGTCAGAAAAGAGCTTCCCTCAAAAGTCTAAATAGGGGAGCCTTGTGCATAGCTGCACCTCTGCCCTCACAACTGGAGCCTAGAGCTGCAGTGCTGCAGGCAGGGCTCCAAGAGGGAGACCATCTCAAATTGTTTTCCATACAGAAAAGCACAACACCAGAAACCCATGGTTCCAAACCATGACAAATAGTAAGAAACTAAGGAAGAAACTTAAAAATTAAAAATAAGGGTAAAAATAAAAGTGAAGTCTTGCTTTGAACTAGTAAGGATGATATTATGTTTTGAGGTGTTTTTCTTTCTGAGAAGACTGCAAAGGAAACTCATTTCAGCTTTGTAAGACCACAGTGATTGCTTCAGACACAAAATGAATCAGGTCTCTTGTTGGATTACGTGGGTGGTATTTCTAGTCCTCCCTAGTGTGATAATTCACAGCCTGCAGCTGTGGCATGCAAACTGAAATATTTTTCTCTTTCTCTTTGGCTTTGAAAGGAATGACCTGCATTCATTTACTTGTTTTAAGAAAATGGGAGAAAAAGAAAAGTTGAAGGCCCATTAACGATTAGTAGTTTGAAACAGAGTTATAAAACAAAACTGTATAATCAAACAGTGAATTAATTTGTCTTGACAGGAGCATATATTTAGTATACTTATATTCTAGTGTTGGAAAATGAACAATATATATACTTACTCAGGTGTGTAAATAAAAAGATTAATATTAAGATAATGGTTGTAAACAATCCCTTTTGCACTTTTAAGTGCGGTGAAAAAAGACCTTTTTAGTTTGATATTATTGATATTTATCAAAACATATTTCTTGGTTTCTGTGTGCAATTCAAACATTAAAAGCACCCGAAGATTGCTCTTCTGTATCACTACAATTACTTTTCAGACTTCCAGCTGAACTTGACTTTGGAGTACACTTTCATTTGTTTCAGAGTGTCTTCTTCTGGAGGGGGGGGGGGGGGCAAGAAAANTTCAATGCTTCTTCGCTCCCTGTAACAACATAAAGTTGATCTTCCATAGCATGTTTCTTAAAAGCTGCTCTAAAGTTTTTCCATACCCTGTAAATTATTTTCTTTCCCTAATGGCTTGTTGTATTGTTTGCCAGTACAATGACTAGGATAGCGCTATTAACACTTAAGCTAATTAAGGTTTTCAGAAAACATTGGTTACGTTGTTCTCATTAACAGACTTAAAAAAAATGCTATTCAGATGTATGAAAAAGAAGATTGCTTTTAAATCTCAAGAAATGAATGTAAGTGTTCATATTCTGGTACATTAACAGTTTGTTCCAGTACATTGATATTTTATGTGGAAATCCTACTCTGCAATTAATATGCCTGATGCAAATTGAAAAACCCATAATCCATCCTTCTCTGTTGGAATGTAAGAGCATATTATTATTGAGAAGCTACAGGATACCAGAACCATTTTTTAAAGTTGAATGCTCATTACCTTAAATCTGCATATAAAATGGTTTGCTTTCAGACTAGGTAAAATATAACTGAATATATCACGATACACATGAAAATGTAGCAAATAGCAATAATAAAAATAGACCCAGTATCTTAGAAATATTTATATCTTCTAACTTTGGAAATTAAAAATAGCTCAAAACTAAACATAAATTGTTAATCAAATACCTGACTGTTCTATCTAATAAGAAGTATCTAAGTGCTCATGTCTATTAAACTTGAAAATCAGATGACGATTCTTATCTTTCTAGAAATTTTCCAAACTCATTGAAGAGAAAGAAATTCTTTTTGTACATACAGCACGAGTTAATAGTTGTGTAAAAGAAAATAAAATATGCCACTGCTGTTTACTGCCTCCTGGATTCATTTTTATCCGAAGTGATTGCTTGAGTGGGCATTGATAATAAGATCACCTTTCCTGATCCGATGTGGAATGTTTATTATGAAGGAGCAGGGCCCTATGACTGTTCAGTATACAACTCTTCTATGAGTAACAGCAAGCAAGATTTGTACATTTTAGTGGTTTGTCATTGTATTGATCTTATGAGTCAAGTCCTCTCAAAGGGCTTATCAGAGCCAAAATAGATGGATGTCATTGGAGATGTCATTTCCTGACCCAGTTTTCAGAAGACTTTTTCTTTCATGCTGACAATGTGAAGAAAAAGGTTCTCGTGAGTCTTTTTAACTTTGGACACAGATCTTACTGTAAAATTGCTTTCTGATTCAGGTAACAAGAAAATGTCACTAAAAAGTGCAAGTTCTATCTGAAATTGATGGTGACAGGTTCTGGAAGACAATTGAAATAATTTCTCATTTCCAAAACCACCTCGAGGTCTTTTGTATTATGGCCTTTTTTTAGTTCGTTTCCCATTATTTCTTCCTTTGAAGGATACATGCGCATGGCAGTCTATGACTGTTTTTTCCCTGGGGGTGTGGGAAACACTCCTGAACAAGAGTATTTTCTACAGCCATGACATAGTATCAGACCCAGGTGTTTGTGCTTGATTTCTAGAGAGATTTTGGATTCTGTGGAAAGAAAATGAAGGTCTCTTGGCTAGAAGGGATGGAAAGTATTCTGCAGCAGTTTGGATGTGACCCAAACTGTGAAATGTGCCAGTCTATGTTAACCTGTATCTGAAGAGCTCAAAGCACTTTGCAAAGAGGAATAATCTTGGCTGGAAATGTGCTTGTAGGAATAAATTCTGTAAGTCCAAGTACTACATAAACAAAGAATAATTTCTTAAAATCGTTCACAGATATTGTTCAAACATATCTGGCCTTGGGGTATGTCAAAAACCTCCAAGTTCCTCATATTTATCACAAAAGCACTAGGAAACTGTTAAAAGAAAGACCAGCAATGGCCAAGTTTTCCTCTATCCCACATGGTAGGGACTCTCATTCAGCTTTTAAGTGTACAATCTCTTTTTTGGAGAAGTCATGATCTCATCTCAGACTGCACATAAGATATAATACAAGAGTCACATTGTATTTGGCCAGATCAGAGAGTAGTGTGGATGTGCAGAGTCTCAATAGGAAGTTTAGAAAGAGACTTTACCTTTACAACACAAAATCATTCCTTATGAAGTTCACACATTCCTTTGGAAAAGTGCATTTGTGGGAGTTTTATTAACTGCAGACTGATGGCATTCTTCTCTGACCTAGTCTTCCCATTCCCAGCTATTTACTCCCTGACTAAGGAATGGTTTGCTACTCTAGCAATTTTCTCATTAAGAATGATGATACTATCTCTTTGCAACTTTTTCAGAATATTACTACTTCATGTAGGTTATCACAAGCTAAAGTAAGAACAAACAAAACTAGCAAACTAGATTCTGTAAAGGTTACAGCAAGATTGATTTCAAAAGGATGCCAAAATAATCTAGCTTTGTTCTTGTTTAGAAATGTATGTTTTCCCTAATATGCAGTGGAGTATGGAGCCAACACCCAAAGCACCCAGGAAACGCCAAACCTCAAAAAAAATACAAATGTGTAATATATGACTTCATTGGTGTGCACTTTAGTTTAAAACCTTGCTTTTAGACAGAAAGACTTCAAAGGTTTCTAGGTTTCACAAAGCATGTCCTCTTGATTTTTTTGTCAGGGAAAAAATGCTATTGAATTTGGTACCCAAAAAGGAACAAATTCACAGCTAAATATCCACTTCTGTCACTGAGCAATGCTACTTCACAATTAGTGTCTACTTTTCTATTCAGGTTTTCATCTCCCTGATATTTACTGTTTCTTTTTGTTATGAAGCAGTGTTGCTGATGAATTTGAATTAATCTTTAAACTTTCATCTCCGTTTTCTTTCATGGGTTCATTAAACATTCTCTTCTGTCAAGAAAAGAGTTATATTAAACACTTCTTTCTGTTATAGTTAGGAGGGGATGAATTGTTTGTAGTTTACCTGTAATATGTGCAAAAACAAGAAAAGAAATAAACAAAACCAGAAAATCCCATTTACTTAATCACATTAACTTCTATAGGAAAATAGTCTAACAAGAAAACAGATTTTTTTTGTTTTCCTAACTATCACAGTGTCATCAAACCACTTCTTGACATCTTCAGCTCTCTGTAGCAGCAACATTAGCATAAGTAACCTCTGCTGCTTTTCCTCTTCAATCTTTCTTCTTTCTTTGAGTATTCAGCATTGAGGCAAATGAAGGGAAAAAGCTTATGGACATTGAGCATGGCCTAATGGTTAACACCAGTGCTCATCACATAGATATTTCCATCAAATATGCTGCAGCTGAATGAGAAAATGTACTCCTACTGTATTTCACTGATGTTGGGCAGCAAGTTTATGTGAAATATTACATGAAAAAAAATGTTCCTTGACCCACTGCATAGAAAGCAAAAAGACCATAATTTGAGAATGTTTACCATATCATCACTTCAAACTCAGTGGCAAGAGCATATCTTAAGTAATGTTCGGTTCCAGAAAGTTTGTGAAGAATACAATGTGATTTGGACTGCTGGCAAGGAGATAGAGGATGTTACAAACTTTTGCAATTCCTCACAGTTCAATCAATGTCTCAGGTACCCTGATGCATTCCTAAAGGCTTCCAGCTATAAGCTCTCAATAGAAGATGCTTCCCAATAGTCACATTTTGTTACCAAAACCTAACTACTTAATCTCGATGGCCAAACAGCCCAGGAACTTCAGCAGCTGCTTAATGTTGTGTCAGAGTACTCAATACAGCATTGCTGATGTTATGATTGTGGAAAATTAACATCTCATGTATCACATGCCCCAAAAACTTCTTTAAATTCAAAGAGATGGTAAAATAATATTCAGCAATACAAATATTCTATTTAGAGAGACAGTCTTTCTGCCTGTGCTTCAGAAATCCAAGAAATTTTGCTTAGTGATTTGTGAAAAGTGGTTGGGATGCTGCACAAGCTCATGAAATCCAGGCCTTTCAGAAGATTGCTGTCTGAACAGCATCCACTGCCTAGAGACTATTCACAGAATCACAGAATCATTGGAGTTGGAAGGGACCTCTAGAGATATCTATTCCAAGCCCCTGCTAAACCAGGTCTGCCTAGAGCACGTTACACAAGACTGCATCCAGGAGGGTTTTGAATATCTCCACAGAAGGAGATTCTACAAGCCATCTGGACAGCCTGTTTCAGTGCTTTGTAACCCTCACAGTGAAGCTTATCCTTTTATTTAAATGGAACTTCCTGTGTTCCAGTTTGTGCCTCTTGCCTGTCTCTAGGCACTAGTGAAGACTGTTGCCATCCTCACACCCTCTCATCAGACATTTATAGACGTTGGTAAGGGTCAGTTCCTGGGATCATATTCAGACTTCACTCTACCCTTCTTCCAGGTGTAGCTTTTAATCTTCTTTCTCCAGAAATGTGGAATAACTGACTTAAAAAGTACTAGTATCACTTGTATATTACAGACTTATCTTGAGACTGGACTGTACACAGAACATGCAAACCACTGCTTTAATGCTTATTTATAAACAAATAGACCACCCTTCCTTGCTTCATTTTCTCATACCCTGAAATCAGCATTTCTTATAAACTTATCGAGTAGTTGTATTATCTTACAGGAACAATTAGAAATAATGTTGAAGTGATACATCACAAGAACAAAACAACTTTACAGTAGTAATGTCTGAGAGGTGAAGCTGAAGGCTTTGAAGGATAGAGTTGCAGTAACTGAGTAGCAGATCATCAAATTCTACCCCCATTGTAAACTATCGTACATTAAAAAATAAACCTCACAGCAGTGGCTTCTACAACAATTGCCTTTGTATTCTGTAGGGAGTAGAATCACATATATGCGTGTATGAAGATGGCTGTATGGACATTGTCCATTATAATGTACTCCTGTATTCCAGGCTATATCGATGTATGAGCACACTGTTACTAGCTAGTGCCAATGTAAATCCAGGTTTCCCTTTGCTCCAACTGCTACTTCCTGTTGCTGCCCATCTGGCATTCCTGTTCTATGATTTCTCCTGGCATGAGTCCCATTGCAGCATATTGCCATCCGATGTCTACTATAGAAAAGTTCAACTCCAGTGTCCTCATGACTGAGCAGTATAACAGGAATAACTTTCCCCTTTGGAATTGGTTCAAAATTAGGAAAATTTTAGGTTTTGGTGTCTTTATTTTCCAACCCCCCATCGCACCCCACCCCAATGACTTTATTAAATAGCATGTTTTTGTAGAGCTTTATAATTTGATGTAGCTACCATTGTGTGTACTACCCATGCTTATTATCCAGCAGCAACTGCAGTCCCCCTGAATGATATCAGCCTGTCATGGATAGAGCAGCTGGAGAAATGAAGTGATCTGCACACTGTAAGGCAGACAGCCACATACTTATGGCTGAACATCCACTCTGGTGGCAACAAGATGATAATGTTCAGAGTGGCTGTGACAGCTAACATGGCACCAATGAAATGTTCTTCACACTAAATAAATTCACAAAGGATGAGCATGAAAATTAGCAATATTCAAAGTAAAAATGAGGATACATTTGTAAAACTGATATAATTTTAAATTATAGTCTAGTGGTTTCCTTTGAAAATAAATACATTCTACTTGTGAGTGTATATATAATACATAGATATATATATACGGACTCTTCTTTTTAGCAGTTTTCCTTCTCTCCTCCTCACTCCCTACCAGGCTGCTGGTTTTTTCTTTTTTTTTTTTTAGAGTCCTTCACTCTCTCACTGCACTCATTCCACTTTGTTCTTCTTTCACCATCCGACTTCAAAGACATCCAGGAGTCAGGCAAAGTTCTTTCAACAACCTACCACTTTTCGTCACAGAAGAACAAAATTCTTCTCACTATAAGGCAGTAAGAGTCTAGGTATCCTTACAATCCTTTTATATTCTCTTTAATATATCCTATAGCCATTACTGCTGGAACAGTCTGTGGCAAATGCAGTGAACTACAGTTGTTAGGGGAGATCACATGATTTATTCTCCCCACATCACAGAGGGAATCTCAGTCCCAGACTAGAATAGAATTCAGATCTATTTATCTGGTTTAGGATTCCATAACAATGTTTCCTAGCAAAATATTCTGCTTTAATGTAAAGACAATCCCTTGCTTGAGAAGTAATTTTTCAGATGATTTCTTTTAATTATACATTATTTTACAACCCTATATGTATCCATACTGGGTTTGGGAAGAGGAACTTGAAGTTTTTTTATTAAACCATGCAGAGAAAGCCATCTTAGAGGCTCTGACTTCTGAAACTGACTTTTTTTAATGGTTGAATTTGAGTGACACAGATGTTTTTTTGTGGATTGTATCATGTGTGTAGGTTCCAAGATCTTCAAAGACAAGATGTGATGCCAGATAGTTCATTTCAGCTGTACATTACTTAACTGTCTGTAAGGGTGTCTGACATGAAAGTGATTACAAAGACTGGCTCAGAGTGAAGCAATGGAAATCACTGATATTTTTTGGTTTATATTATGGCTTAAAGAACATTTACCAGGCTATTAAACTGTACTGAGGACATTTGGAACATCTGTTATCTTTTATTTATGAAACAACAAAAAATAATTGATAATCAGGTTTGGTTTTGGGATTTTTTATTTCAGTACATGTCATATGTTTTAACAAATTTAGATAAAGCTAGAAAGTTGCAAAATGGATAGCTCTGCACATACCTACTTTGAAGAGTCAAAAATTCCCCATGTCACACTGTCGGAAGGATATTGCCATTATGTGATATAGTAGAAAGACTTTAGAGATACAGCATTTGTTTTAATAAATAAAATGTTAATGCTATAGCTATGATTGTTAGGGTATACTAAAGACTGGGAAGATAATTATGCATTAAAATATACTTAAATAGTGAAGAGAAATAACACTACTTGTCTAAAACAAGGACCATTACACAGATGCCCGCAGACTTCCAGTCAGCAAATATTGGTTTCTTCAGTTTTATTGATTGCACACATTTTGATTCCATTCAAATTAATTGTAGAGCAGACTACAATGTCTAAAATCTCCCTGAGGACTTGAGCTAACTGAAAAAACAAAAAGATCTGTTGAAGCACTACATACAAAATTAATACTTTTCACTACACAGATAGAGCATCTCTGAGACACTTCTCATTCACTTCAGTTATTTCTGTGTTCTTTCTCTTGGAGAGTGGTCTGAACTACACTTTAACCCAAACACTCATTAAACAGGTGCTCTGCTAAATACAATCCTGATTATTTCTTAGTAGCTTCCCTTTTACCATTTGTGTTATTTTTCCTCTCTGAAATATTTAGATCATTGTAATACAAGCCAGGTAATCAAAAATGTTTGATTTAGGCTTCTCCTTGTGGATTCTTTAGGGGACTTGTGGTAAGTGTGTTTATTGACTTTCTGCTTCTTTCCTTTATCCATGAGACCATCCTGAGCCTCCTCACACTATGCACTCACATATCCACTCACACTATGATGCAAGGGATCATGACCATGAAAGTGTCATTGGAGCAGAATAAGCATAGCCCTCTGATCAAAGAAAGCTGAAGGGAGATAACTTCTCAGACATTTGCTAGAACCTAGTGTGCTTATAGCAGCATAAGTACAGACTCACTTAATGCATTGAAAGGCCTCATAATGGATAAGGTTATTTATTCAGCTATTTTTTCATGTTACCATCCCCCTGACAACTAACAGCCTCTCTATTTTATGTGTATTAAGTGTGTGCCAGCTGCTGTTTTTTCTCAGATTCCTATTACATAAAATCTGCTTTATTAACACGACCTTATTACTCACAATAATTTAAAGAAAAGAAGCTGAAAAATATTCAGTGGTGAAGTTAATTATGATTGTACATTGATGACATCAAATCTGTATTTACCCTGAATTTACAGAATTCTGAATGTTTGCTTGCTAACAGCACGATAATTATCAATGAAGAGGGAAATATAAAGCAATACACACACACAGCCTCTTCTTTCTGCATGTGATCTGACTTATTTATATCAAACACACAGTAAACACAGTTCTTCATAATTCACAGAAGGCTAAGCCAAAGTCATCAATACGGCTGAACAAATCCATGTTTTGAAGAGTACGCTCTGTCTGATACTCTAAGGTGGATATGCAGAACATCATTATGTATTCTTCACCACAGGTCAGTTGCTTAGCTACCAGAGAAGTAGAGAACTACTAATTGAAAGTATTCAGTGTTGCTGGCAACATTTGCTGCAGGACACTGGTCTGGGAAACAGTCAGATATAAATGTTGCAGGAGGAAAGATGAAAGAACAATCCTCAGAGCATCTTCTTGCTGAACATAACAAATGTCTTTCTACAGTATTATGATATATAGATACTCATCAGTAAAATGGTATTGATTCTGATGATCAGTCACCAAATGATCCTGTGATGAATTTAGTAGTTGTAGAGATCAGCTATACACAACAAGTTAATATACTCTGGTTATATTTTAAACATAATTATTGTTGAAACTACTAGAGTAATTTCCTATTTATATAGCTCTATCATGTTTCCAAGTGTTCAATTACCTTCAGGCATCTCAAGTTAATAGGTAGGGCTATTATAAGAAAAAAATAAAATTAAAAAAATGGACAGCCAGGCAGAATACTATCCTCTCATGAGATCCCTTGCTGAAACTTCTATTTTGTTCATATGTAGAACTGATACTCTGCAGTGAAAACAAACACACATGTTTCATTTGTTTAGCTCAGAGGAAAATTCAAGATTACAGCATTTTTGGCTTTGATTTTCACATTATTCTCCAGTGCTGGCATTCTTTATATTCTTTTGTTTGTTTGTTTTCCTTTGCAGTCATTATTTTATAATTTCATTTTTTGCCAGCATTAATGTCTTGAATATAAAAGTAAAGGCCATCTTGTTGGGATAAATCCTTCAATCTATTGTGTTCCTCTCAGACTCTTCATGAGACTTTTTAAACCTTTACCTTTCAGTTGTAGGTCACAAAAAAGAACTTGATCTAGTATTACATTCTACTGCAGTAAAAGGATTCAGACACCATTCCTTGAAGTAAAGTCTCAGCAATTTTATTGAGAAACATCAATAAAATTGACGTTAACTTGCTTCCATAAGGGACTATGCCCACATAACTTCATATGCATTCAGTAGATATGTATTTCCATAGACACATTAATTTTAAGGTTAAGATGTCTCACAATGATGATTTTGTTTATGTACGGTTTTGTAATTTCAGAGGACATAAGGAAATGAAAGATACAAGTTTGTCGTAATTATCAAATTTCCAGATAATTTAAAACTTTTCCACAAACTTCGACACAAACAAAGCATCAATTCTGTAATAACTACATGAGATATTTTTAGAAGATGCAGAACTGATGCTTGTGTAGCAAAAATAAAAACTACATAAATAAAAGCAGATTATCACACTGCCCCCCAGTTTCTTGTGCCTGGATTACCTGTTCACATATCAGGACTTAAGATTCATACACCAGGACTACCAATTGCCTTAACTCAGAGGACAGTCCTGAATTTGAGTAAACAAAATAGATTTAACTGACAGACTGTCCCTTGTTAATTTAGTGTGTTTCTATCTGCCCGTTCTTTTATATCGTAGCTGCATTAATGAATCAAGTGTGACAGCAGGGCTCCAGCTCCAGCTACATAACTTGCAACTCAGTAAACCCTTTTTTCTAGTTCACTGTGAGTTTGAAAGAAAAAAACCCACCATACTTTTTGCGTAAGTTGCACAGTTCTCCATTACAAAGTATATCTGGGATTGTCCCTGTCACGGCTTTGTACAGTGGCTCTAAACCAGGTCATCAGGAAAAATAACATGGGCATCTTGTTGGAGGACAACTTCAGCTCACAAAATTGCATATTCTAAATAAGACATCCAGCTTTCTGACTGCACACCTTGCAGTCAGAAAAAGATCAACAAGGCAGCTTACATCGCCCTTCATAGAACTCATCCATGATCCACAGGGAACACCTGAAGTATAGAGACATGTTTACTATACCACAGCGTCATTAAGTCCAGCCTATGAATTCAACCCAAATTTCAGAGTGTAGTTGGAGGCCTGTATCTAGTGGGATCCCTCAAGGATTAGTACTGGGACTAATAGTATTCAATCTATTCATTAATGGATGAGCTAGTATGATGCACAGTCAGCAAGTTTGCTGATGACACAAAGCTGGGTGGTGTCTCCGATACCCCAGCAGACTGTGCTGCTATTCAGTGAGACCTGGACAGGCTAGATAGCTGGGCAGAGAGAAATTGAATGAGGTACAACAAGGCTGAGTGTAGAGTCTTGCATCTGGGCAAGAACAACCCCAGGTACCAGAATACGTTGGGGACTGACCTGTTGGAGAGCAGTGTAGGAGAAAGGGACCTGGGGGTCCTAGTGGACAGCAGGATGACTATGAGCCAGCAGTGTGCTCTTGTGGCCAAGAGGGNGCTGAGGGAGGTGGGTCTCTTTAGCTTGGAGAAGAGGAGGCTGACCTCATTCGTGTCTACAAATATGAGAGGGGTGGTTGTCAGGAGATGGAGCCAGGGTCTTCGCAAGGTCATCTAGTGATAGGACAAGGGGCAATGGGTGCAAGCTGGAACAGCAGAGGTTCCATATAAATATCAGAAGGAACTTCTTCCTTCACAGTGAGGCTAACAGAACAGGCTGCCCTGGGGTTGTGGGGTTGTGGAGTCTCCTTCTTTGGAGATGAGTTCAAGATCTGCCTCGAAATGTTCCTGTTCAACTTGATCTAGGTGGTCCTGCTGTGGCAGGGGGATTGGACTAGATGATCTTTTGAGTTCCCTTCCAATCCCTAATGATTCTATGATTCAGTTTCGTCAAACTATTCTACTTCTGTAAAGCAGTTATAGTTGCACAAATACTAAATCTAAATACTCAATTGTCAGCTAACATCTGATATATCAAATCATATGGAACACTGTCAATGTCACTGCTTCCTACTGTACTTACGGTCTATAGTACTCGTGGTTTCTTTTTTCCATGTTTTTCTTTCAAGTCTGAATTTTCTCTTACATGTAGAAAGCAGATTTAATTTCATAGATTTAATTGGAAATGTTAACACTGTAACTCTCATTATAGGAAAATGTTTGCATATTCCATCTGCCTTATACTTAGCATGCATTCAGAAATCCTCTGCTTCGTTAGAACAGAAAGTGTATTAGAAAGTGTTGGTTCATCCCTGTGCTGTTAACTGTGTCCTGCCACTTTCCTGCCAGATGCCCCTGCTGCAGTGGCAATGGCACCTCTGTACCTCCCTCCAGTAATGGTGAGAGGACACGGAATTTTCTTTGTCATTATCCATGGCCTAGAACCTGTGCCTTGAAAAGCAGAATGATTTGTTATGCCAAACAGAAAACAAGGAGATGACAGCAGATCCTCATCAAGTCTACTACCAGCCTAAACAGACTTTCTTGGTTGATCTCTTACCTCCCTAACAGCCACATTTACTTATGTTTTGCCCTTCCCTGGATAGAGCACATACTCTTTCCTCTGACAAATGCCTTTCTTTCTTTGTCATTGATTTCAAATGCCCTCAAAGAAAGTACTATTAAGAAAAATATCCAAGAAAACCCCCAAACCTGTATTTGTTCATGCTCAAGTTTATGCAGAAACTGAATGCTTAGACATTTTGCAATAGTAAGTTAAGCATATAGCTTTCTGCAAATGACTACTACATTGCTTTCAACTTGTTGATGTAGTTTCAAAATGTGCAAACTGAATTATTCCACACAGTCTCACCGTCAGTAGTGGTTGGAGTTGAATAAGCTGCAGAGTCAGTAAATACTACCCTCTTTGTCTTCATGACTGCTCTTCTGTGCTAGAGGAAGGAGATAGTTGAAAGGTGTACAATGAGAACAATCTTATTAAAATCTCTCAATCATCTCTCCTATCACATTCCTTTAGAATCCCAGAAAGGTGGAAAAGAGAAGATAGGGAGCATCCTCAAACTTTTCTTGACCTTTCACACTCACAGTGAAGCAACAATCAAATCTCATCATTACTAATGCAAATACCTCATTTGGTAATGCAGTCAACGAAACACGCACAAGCCATTTGGACACTAGATGACCAAAGAGCAGAAATCATTTTTATTTGAGTACAGTGGATGCTCACTTTGCTTATTCCATCTATACCATGTTTATTTCCTTTTGTGTCATTCCTAATGTCCTCAAACCATTTTCCTTACAATGTTCCTTTTACAGTTACCCCAGGCCTTCTTTCTAGACCACCCTACTGAAAATTCTGAGTCCTCTGTGATTTGAGGAAAGGAAGGAGCTTTACTAAATAGTAGGTTTATGTGTAGTAAGGTTTTATAACTATAGAAACAGAACCTCAAAAAAAGAATGATCATCTAAATTCCTACCTTACGATGCCAGCTTACTTCGTTTTTACTTATACTCTTTAGTTCAAAAATATAAGAAGCGTTCATTTTCTTTTTCATATGGCTTCAGCTTGTGCTCGATTTGTATGCAAAGCAAATCATTTGCTCATACTTGTAAAGGATATGCATTATCAGAACACAACACCTGCAGGACAAAAGAGAGGTTAATTTCATTGTTGCTATGAAGCAAAGGAGATCATTACAGAGCCTGCAGTAACCAAGCTCTGTGAAATAGCTGCATTAGTCATTAACTTTCCAGCACTAAATTTCATATCAGACTCAATTAACTACTACATAGCTTTTAATGACAATATTTCTCTGATGCAGCTCTTGTTTACTAATAAGATTTTCCATCACAACTGTCTTTGCCATTTATTTGGTGGTAATATTCAAGTTTGGAGTTTCCCCAAAGAAAATGGGTCATGAAAATTACATTGCTGAAAGTATTCCTTGAATTCTGCTTCTAAATTCTGAAGTAATTAAGTGGCACATTTGCAGTAAAAGACAATAAGATTGTAGAGGATGAATGTCACCTCTGCATTACATCCACAGAACAGATTGGAGTTATCGCTGAACTTCCACATATTTGACCAATTCATTTCTATTGTGTACAAGACGTTCATGATCAAAGGCCCTTTCAATGAGATATGTCCTTTAAGATTACTTTCTTATCACATTGAAAGTCAAAGCTCAGAATAAAAGAAATCAGAAAGTTAATATAACCATGAAATGTTTTGCATAGGTTATTAGCACAGCATGTACTTATTAACAGCAGCTGGATTAAGAGGTCAGGTCACTCACTGCCTACAGCAAAAATATTCCTGTCCTTAGTCTCTCTGGTCTCCATACACAATTTTTGCCATTTTTGGAATGATCCTCAGATTCAGATAACACCATCTATGCCTTTACCTTATTTGTTTATCTTTTTAATACCTCTGTGTCACTTGTGTTGTGATGTGTTGTGTTAGTTGTTGAGGGTTTGGTTGGGTTTAAACTTTATTTCCCGTCTGTTCTATGGAAAAAAATACAAATACCAGTGGTTTAATTCTAAAAGAGAGCTATTTTTTGTCTGTTAGAAACTACCCAGACACACACAGATTACCAGTGAGAAAACCTAGTTTTGAGAGCACTTGTGAAAACACTACTCTCCAATTTAGAATGAACTGCAAATGATACCTCAATCATCTATAGTCACTGTTTGGGTGTGGTGGAGCGGAAGGCATGGAGGGGATTATTTTGTGTTTTCCCATTGATCATGTATTTAGATTTTGTGGGTGTGGGTATGATTTGACTCAGTGATCTAGTGGGTTCTTTCCAACAATGTTTATTCTGTGATTCTGTGATTCTGTGTTTGTTTTCACAACACCAGAAAGGCTGAGTAACAGGAACTATCAAATTTCAGAAAGTTGTGAAGTTGTAGTGCAAAAAGATAGCTAATGGAGATACCCATGAGAAGAAGACTTCTCATAATAAATGGTAAATTGTTTTAAAAGTTAATTAAGAAAGCTTATGCTTATTCCAATGCATAAAAATGTATTGTTACTGTTCTAGCACTCTATGCTTTTTCCTGTTTCTGTGACTTTTTTCTTCTCCAACCTTCTCACCTCTTTCATTTTTCCTGCTATAATCTGCCATGTTTTATGGTTCTTTTGGATTGAAGACATGATTAGACAAGAGAAAAGAATCATCAGTGAGTTAGTTCTATGAAGATTATACAAATTTTGTATAATTTAGAGTGTTTTTACTAAGAATGTTGGAATAGGATCCTTTCATGACATGTACAGGATTTCTGTGGGGCCAGCTGGAGTTGCTGACTTATATACACCATTGAGTGTTCTCTTCAGGCAATACTCACACCGTGTCGTCATCTCATATTGTCCTTGAACAGAAAACCTAAAGGAGCAATATCCAAGTGGTATGGAAAGCCAAGAGAAGGCCCTATGTTTAATGAAACTCTCCAATAAGGAGTTGGATTGCTGCCCAGAGCAATATTTATCTGAAAGAGCATATTTATAACTCCACTGCAGTTCCGTTTAGTAATACAATGTGTCACAGAGATGATGCATTGCATCCTCATGTTAAAAAAACATCATGAGAGAACCCTAGCCACTTTCTTCCTGGAAGCAAAAGCTATTCTAGCATAAGGCTGCTCTCAGTCACCCACACACAATGTTGTAGAAAAGAGGCAGTGGCATGGACACAGTAAACAGGCACAATCGAATGAGAAAATGAAACACACCCCTCAGCAGAATACAGAGTTGTGGGTGTTTGGTCTGGGGTTTTTTTTAATTCTAGAGCTTTCATTTTAGATAAAGAAATATGATTTTCTAGTAGGTCACTGTCAAGGTAAAGTGTGATGTTGGTAAGAAATGATCCACTCTGTCACATGAGCAAACATCTCAGAGAAATACTGTGCATTTGAACAATATACTGTTTTGACAAAAACTATGAACAGAGTTTTGCTTCCCACACTCTCTTTGTGCATGTAAAAGGATCCTACTAAACGACAGTAGAAGCTCACTTCATCTCTCTTCCCAATAGTATAGCCGAGTAAGGCCTCTCAGGTAGACTTAACTAGAAAAACAAAGCTTCTGTTTCCAACTTCCACCACCACCCCCCCTCCCCACCCCTCTTTCCCAGTAGTCTTTGCAGCATAATAATGTAGACCTTGTCTCTTATTCCTATTGGGACAATCCTTTATTTGCTATAGGGAATAGTCTGTACCAGTAAGGAAAAAATGCCTTGTGTATGAAAGATTTGTTGTCTTGTCTAAACATTTTGCAAGCTAGTTGAGCTCATAGGGGGAGATCTCCAAGGATACACAATGTAATACAAATTCAAAACATAATTTCATATTGGTTACTTCTCAAAGCTTACACAGCCTTAATTTGAAGCGTGGCCTCAGGGGTGAAAGGCCATTAAATAACCTAGTGATCCATGAAGACAATTTCAAAATGTACAGTAGGTAAAATAATATTAGATTGTTTCTGCATTTGCATGTTTAATTTGTTGCTACTAAAGAGCAATATTAAAGATCTTCCTCTTTGCTATAAGGTTATTCCTTCTAACAAAGTAGTTGAACTTTTTATTACTGGTAATCACAGATACACCTTGAGCCCCATCCTCCTCTTAGGTAAATGTGCAATGAGCAGCCCTCTGGATGCTGCTGTGTTGCTTTCTTACTTGAACACATATCCTGTAAGATATGTAGGTAGATGTTAGCTCTGTCATTTGTGCCCTCCAAAAATATGAGGGGAAACATTGCCAGAAACAACAGAGATCTCTGGAATGTGGTGTTGGCCAACTTATGGCATGATCTGAGAAATATTCTGCCTTCAAAAGACAAAACAACCCTATGCCCCTGTGTCCAGTACTACAAGGATCTAACACTTTTGTGATATCACTGTTCTTTTCTTAGTATTGTCCTGAGGTACATTGTATTTCTCTGTGCTGGTATTGACTTTAATATAGCTTGTTGAGTATTGATCTGTACCATGGATATAAACAGTAGTATAAAACAGGGTATAAGATAGTACAGTGTACACAGGTCTGCAGGATATCACGTCACTCTTTCTTGTGACTGTAAGGGGTGGACTTAGTGACTGTAAGATATGTAATTCATACGCATTTCTAAAATGAATATTCACATATGTCAGCATTCAAAATGTGTCCCACTACAAGCATGAGCAGCTTGTGATTTCAGAAATAATAAGCAATTAGGTCGTTTTTATCATTTACTCATCTTCAATTTTGATCTATTGTATGACTTCAGCACTTGAAGGTACTCCTCTTTATTTATTTTATTGCATTTATTTTATATATATAGTTAAGACACTAAGCTGTTCTACAGTTATTTTTCTACACTTATTTTTAAAGTTCTTTTGGTAATTCAGATCTCGCTTTGCTCTTGTCAAATCCAAGATACTTGTTTAGAGATCAAAAGGTGTTTTTCAGAGCTTGATTAATGCCTTTGGCTAAAAGGAAGATCAAACCACAGTTATCTTCTGTTCAGCACCATATTCAAACAGGTAAACCTTATTATCAGCTGTTGCCAGTGAAGTAGCCAGGATGCAAACATAATTTGGAAACTTTATGATTTTAGACCAACAGATATAACTTGAGAAATCATTATTATTATTTAGCATTATTATTATACATCAGAGCTCAGCAGTCAATTTGTATGTTTCAAGATCATAAACAACATATTTTTAATTGTTAAGGTGTCCAGACAAGATTGTGAAGACTTTATTAACCTCTCAGTCAGGAGGATCTTCATTTATATTAATGGAATTGCACTAAACAGGAGGGGGGAAAAAGCTTTTTAGGCAGCAAGAAGAGCTAAATAATTTTGACTAGTTAAAGATACCTGCTCATGTCATATGCATACTCCTGGCTTTTTTAATAACTTCAGCTGTAGTATTTCATAGTCTAAGCTATTTTATGAGGACTTTATGATGACAGACTTCACCTAGTACCTCCATTTTCTTCAATATCTATCTATATCTATGTCATTCTTGACAAAACTCTCATTCTCTAGAGAGTTCATTAAAAACTTGCAGGCCTTTAATCACTCCTTTTCTCTTCTTAAACATCTCACTGATTCAGATCTTGCTTGATGTACAGGGATAAAAAACGGATGCAGAATTCAACTGAGACACACATCAGTGCTAAGCTGAGTGGTAGCATACCTTGCAATGGTACTATATGTAGACAAACTGGTATGAAGGACATCTTTTCAAAAACTAATTCTTTTCATTTTGTACATTGAACAGACCTTTGCAAAACATTTAGGTGTGGTAGACCTTTGAAGTAGAAGAATTTTTCTTTCACAAAAGATTGTGAAAACACAATCTTAAAAATGAAAAAGCATATAAAACGTGTTTTATTTGACCTGCTCTTACTAACTTGAAATGGCTAGACCAAAGAAAACAAACCTTAAAAAGTACATACAAAACAATACCTTTCCTAGCCAATAAACCTTTACAAGGCAGATTTGCATTTCAGATCCTTCGTTTTCTGGAACCTTCCAGGGTGCTTGGCTGGTCCTGGGGAAAGAAGAAGCTCCAGCTCTTTTCAGAGAGTTTCATCTTGTGCTGTTACTTTCCTAAGTGGACTGTAACTTACAGCTAGGACCACACAAACTGAGCAAACACTATCCGTGGAACAGTTAGACAGAAGAAAAGGAGGTTCATGGACAAAGGAGATTTTACAGTAACTCGTATTCTACATTATGTTTATTAATGGCAGAATTTTTGTAAATTTTAAAATAAGGTCTTTGCCTAGACTTACAGACAGATACACCCAAAGTAGATTCTATTTGTGGTTGTCTATATTAATCTCCGTGATACTAATTGGAAAACAAGATTTCAGTAATGTTTCTGCTGTTACTACTATCAGTCCCCAGACATCAGTGTCTCCAGACCTGCACTCCAAATTCATATTTTGAAAAGCTTTATCTGAAAGACTAGGAAGTTCCCAAAGTTAAGAAGAAAGTTTGTAAAATGAGCACAGTGACCTTCATCTACTTTTTAAAGGTGCAAACTGAAAATTGCACCTAAAGATCTATTTCCTGTGTTTTGTAGAACAATGTCAGATGAGAGGGCAGCTTTGGGTGCCATACTCTTGCACTTGAAAACAGTCCTTGTATATCCTTGCAATAGAACAATGGAAGCTAAATCTTACCATTTGCTTTCAAAAATCCTTTCCCCATGTTATTACCATGGCTGTCTTGAGCACACTCAAAGCTGCACTCCATTTTATATACCTCATAATTTGCAGCCATCTGAGCTTTTCATTTCAAAACAAATCAGCTCCCTATTCATTCACCTGCTCCTGGGTTTTGAAATCCTCACTATGCACTTATAATCTCTCCGGAGTTGTTTTAGATGCTTTTCTTTTTTCTGCTAGTTTTGCTCTTTTGAATTTTGTATAGAAATAAGCGAGAATTCTGTTACCAACAAATAGGTCATGTTGTCCTCTTTTTCACTTGCTTCGATCAACAGTTTCTCAAGTAATTCTTCACTGACTTCTAAATATTCCATTGGATTACTCTAGTAAACCAGGAAAGCCACACATCTTTGGCACCATATAAAGAGTATTTAATTGATTAATAGACAGCATGGAAACAGATAAGTACCAGTTTGCAAACCTGAAGAGAATCTTTCTCCTAATTTTACCATTCAGATCAGACTATTAACCAAAAGTACACTTATCACATTAATTACATCTCATTTGGACAAGGAAATCAGACAGTTTAGGAGAACAGAAGTCTATAGTAGACGTTTGTTTTGGCTTTAGTGTTACATTAACAGCCACCTGCAAGTAGGACTTATAGGGTCCTTTTATAGGTGAGCACAGGTCAGCAGTACCCTAAGCAGCTCACAATGTGCAGAAAAGAACCGATGCTGGGATGACTGATCTTAGAAGACGACAGATCTTGGGAAGAATTTCCTCACTGTGAGGTTGATGAGGCACAGGGACAGGTTTCCTAGAGAAGCTGTGAATGTCCCCTCCCTGGAAGTGTTTATAAGCAGATTGGATGGGTCCCTGGGTAACCTGATCTGGTGAGAGATCTACCCATGGCAATGCATTTAGAACTAGATAATCTCTCAGGTCCCTTCCAACCTAAGCCATTCTATGATTGTTGACTGCTTGTTGCTTGACTTTAAAGATAATATTATGGTTAAGTCTGAAGGAATAAGCCTGAATATTTGACCTCAAGAATTTAAAAGAATTTTGAAGTCATGGTTTTTGAAATAAAATGTAGACTTGATTAATCAGGCCAGGGTGGATAGGCTCTGAGAAACCTGATGTATTTTACAGTGGTCCCTACTCACTGCAGGGGCATTGGAGTAGATGACCTTTTAAGGTTCCTTGCAACCTAAAACATGTGATGATTGTATGAAATCAGACTGGCAGAGAGGTTACAGATTATGTATATTTTAAATTATAAATTTAAAAGTAATAAAAAATCTGCCTCTCCAGTGTATTTGTTCAATGTTAACTGCTGCCTTAACTACTGGCTAACATATTATTCTGCTGAAGCCTAAACTGCCCAGACAAGCCTTGCAGCTAGATTTCTATCGTAAGTAAAAGAAATGGGCTTGAGAATTACTTATGAGTTTACTCTTCCAGAAGCGAATTTTTATGAAATGCTTCATGCTTTCAAAATAATCTTGTACTTTTATACCTTCTTAATAACATTTGTCATAAACAAGGGACTCAGTGCTGACCCAAGGGCTTGTATAACAGCTGTGTCCATATCTTGGCCTCTGCACAAGCTCCAGGCATTGAACCAATTGAAGCAATTAGCATTGCCCTTCTCAGACTCTAGTTTCCCACTGATGTAATGATATATTCATAGCAATCTTTCAGGTGGTGTAAAACTTCTAATAATTGACTCAGAGATATCACTAATATATAAATTCCAGAATTGAGAAACCAGTGGTTTTTTCAGCCAACTATACTGTTACAAATGACTGTCTGAAGGCTCCTGAAATCACCTCATAAAAGTCACTGCATTTATGTCAATAAATATGAGGAAAATACTTTAAACTGATTTAACTGAAATCTCATAAAGTCTTACCACGAAGATGTTCCTACAGTTGAACCTGAGCAAACTTAAAAACTGCAGAAGAGGAACAGAAGCATAAAGAGAAATGAATCATTCTTCTTATTCAGAAGGTACATTCATAATGGTTGAACAGGTGTCTTCTTCAGAATGACCATTTTAAAGATTCTGAAGATGTAAAATGTACTGAAGAATAGCAACATCTACAAGTAGGATTCTTATCTGAATTTTAATCCCTCTTGAGCTTTCAAAGAGGCACGTCATTTATGCCATCAGTCGGTACTCATCATCTATAAAATTTTTGGGGAAGATCCTGCCTTCTGTTTCTTTCAGGTAACAGCGTAGGACTATAGTTCTGTATACCACACAGTGTTATCTTAATGGTCAATTGTCAGACTTACAAAGGGACAGTGACAGGTTTATATATTGATCATCTATAATTGAAAAAGCAAAGTGCTACTTAGCTGGAGTGGGACCAGTTGAAATAAAGGCTCTTTGTTTTGAAAAGACAATTACAAGGATGTTGAATTTACCAGATGGTCTTGCAAAATAGATAATGTGAGACTGCCTAATTGTATGCTTCCACAAACCCTCTGACTTAGTCATTTAAATCAGACCAAACCCACCAGTACTTATTTTTCGAACATTGCAATATCATGATATATTTCTATCAGATTTGCATTGTCTTTCTCATCTCTCTTATGTACAAAGTTAATATTAGGTTTGGTGTCTGTTCCTTGGTCTCTCCCCTTCTCTCTTTGATAGAAATAATGTTGTTATACTTAACTAACTTAGACCTGCCTCTCTTTCTATTTATTAAGACTACTGCAGCTGTAGGTTAAGTAAAACAATCCCCAAAACTGATACAGGAAAGAGAAGTCAATTCAGGTACTGAAATACTCAAGTGTCAAGCTTTTCTCACTGTTTATACAAAAGAAGTTAGATTTGCCTGCTATTCCAGTAGATAGCAACCTCTTCTGAACATTTGTCAGATATTACAATGTGGAAGTGCTTTATTAAAGCCAGGACAATTGCTATTGAAAATTATTGGGGAAAAAAGAAAAGATATTTAAGTTACAAGATCCCATTAAAATTCTTCAAGGAAAACCATTCACACTCACTAAGGCACTAAGTTTTAGCACCTTTATCTTGGATAAAACATTAATGCCACTATTTCACTAGAGTTCAGCTTTCATGAATCCAAAAGAAATCAGTGTTATCTTCTTAAGTGCCCTTTTACAATCAAATTGTTGTCTGTGCATGCCATTTTCAGTTTTGCTATGAACTTTTAAAAAAATATTTATATAGTATTTACAAATAAGAAATCTGAATTAATCACATGTTTCCCAGGGAGGTTGTGGAGTCTCCTTCTCTGGAGATGTTCAAGACCTGCCTGCATGTGTTCCTGTGTGACTTGGTCTAGGTGATTCTACTGTGGCAGGGAGATTAGACTAGATGACCTTTCGAGGTTCTCTCCGATCCCTAATGACTCTATGATTCTATAAGTAGTTTTCTATATAGTTAATACCTAAAACATTTTCTGAATACAAAATACTATAATACAAATGCTGCTTTCTTAGAAAAACACCAATCAGTTGGTTAATGTGGAAAAATAAGGCAGAACATGTTAAACTGAAGATGACCTGTGGCATTGTCTATGTATTTCCAAGTACATTTTCTATGCCAGCGTTTAGCAACCACTCTCCTTGGTTCTAATATTGATGAGTTTATCACAATATTGGTACTTACCTGTCTACTCAGGTATTTCTTCATACTTCAAAGAACCAGTCCCCAAGTCTATTCAAATTCTGCCAGCCTAGACTGACAGATTGGACTGAAAAGGCTGATTCTTTCTGTTCGGACTGCAAGCCCTTTATTTTGCAGAACTGAAGCCTTATAAACATGTTCCAACAGAGGCAGCTGAAAGCTATCTGAAAGATGTGTGAACAGCATTATCTTTTCTTCCTCTACTTATTATATTATGAAGGGCATTGACAATTAGCTTTAACTGAAAAGCTAAGTTCTGCCTTATCTGCCATGATAAGAGTTTATGTATTAGTATGTGTTTCAGCTCTGTTCACATCATATAGATTGAGGAGAGAGTGTTTTACTGTGTTTGAATTACTCTGTGGTCCACTCAGACTATGAGGGCTCTATTTATCAGAACATGTAAGCAAGTTTATTCTTCCCTAAGCAGTCAACAACACCTTTTTCTTACTTGTTTAGCTGATTAGCAGTAGCACTAATCACATACTTTTAAATGTTAAGCTTTTTTGGTCATTAAGAATACACCTTACCTGATGTAAGCAGTTCTGACATTGAATGCACACAGAATGGGTATTTTTTTACAATATCCAGGAATATATTAATGAAACCAGTTTTGGCAGTAAACATAAATTTTCAAAAATTAAAAGGACCCCTCCATGAAGTCAGATGTTTAATTTCTTTGTTGTTTCTAAAATACAGCTGACAAGCTCACTGCAAAAACTCCTTACATTGTCTTCACAAGGGGTGTTAATTTTAATCAAGTTTGTAGGACACATGCTCACTGCTCACTGCAAGATTTATTAACACTTTCGTAAAGATGTTATCAAGTATTTCATTGCATATTGATGAAAACGGACGGAAAAAAGAAGGCTAATCACTTCATCGCCTGCATATTCCTAGCTGAAGGTTCCATGCAGGCAAGCCAAGGGCAATGGATTTGGATGATAACTTTATCACCCACAGTTTGTCTCACGGAGGTGATGTGAAAAGATTGAAACCCAGACATGAACTGAGAAACATTAATTCTTTGTAAAACCAGCAATCTACCACAAGAAAGCAACAAAATTTTATTCCACTTCTTGATAAAAACTACAATATCCAGGGCGGTCCTGTCGCCAATCTTTGAGGACATAAAGTCATATAAACCAGAAACATTCCAAAATCTTGGATAGTTTGTCTTTTCATTACCTTGTGTGCATCCAGATGTCTATGCAACACCATTTAAAACAACTACAAATTTTAAACCAAATTAAAATGATATTGACTTTATTAAACTCAAGGTGAAATTTCACTATGATATACTTGAATTGTGAAGGTGCTTAATCTGAGGAAAGGCTATAATTAATCTCATTTCCTTTTTGAGAAAAGTGCTGGAAAACACACAAAATGTTCTTAACATCTGTTGTTGTATTAATTTGTTGTTAAGACGTTCACTGTCATTTCTAGTACTTATGTTATGCTAAAAGTATGAAAGGTTCACCAGACATTCTGGGGAAGCAAATAACAAAACTCCCTTAAAAAATCAAAAATTGAATGAAGGAGCTGAGCTCAAACAGAAGGTTTCAAATTTTTCTGTATGTGAACAGGCAAGACTGAGGCAAAATCATGCTGCCTGTGTAACAACAGTTTAAGATAATACCTGTGCTATATGAGCTGGCATTTTGCCCTTCCTTTCCCACAGGCCAACAGCCTTTTCCTGCTCACATAATCCTGCGGTGAACCAAATTGAGAAACTGATCAGAGTTAAAATTAATCTGGAGAAAAAAAAAATAAAGAAGTAGCTTTCCCTCTGATTGGTTCCCCGATCTAGTTCAATGAGCAGCAGCACAAACATTTCTGGTAGCCCAAGGGAGGAAGCAAAGCAGGGTGAGAATAAGCTGTCAGGTAGAGAAGGAGGTCAGGACTGCTCCTTAAGGCAGCGGTGTTAGCTGGCAATGTACTTGGAACTGCAGCTTGAGGTTTTTCATATTTGCATTTTTTTCATCAAAACCAAATCTTCATGCTCTGCTCTTGATTAATTCTGTTGTTCCCCAAGAAGGAACTACAGTAGGAGTCTTAACTTATGAATACTTAAAAAGTATTAGCCAGATGTTCTGCTTTCTTGAAATGAACAAGGTTCATTAATGCAAAAAAGATGCAGCAGTATTTAGAACAGGGAGGCATTTTAAAACAAGAGCAGACGGACACAAAAAAAAGTGCTAAATAAAATGATAATGCTCCATTGGTTCAGACTGACAGTCTTTATAGCCTAGTTTCTACCTTCTAGTAGTTCCCGTCATTGAAAGTTGTAAAAACTACCTCTCACAACGGGCTCTATGTTTAAAGATATTAATGTGATATGTGAATGGTTTTGAAGGCCGCTGCACATGTCTAGCTGTTAGACATGAAAACTATCTGTAACTGAATCAGTATCTTGATCTGCAGCTGTTGTAACTTAGAGCAGTGACGCTTGCACATAAGACTAAGAGTCAATTTATGTAGCTATAAACAGGGAAGACTC
Source organism: Upupa epops (assembly GCA_013397515.1). Lineage (NCBI taxonomy): Eukaryota > Metazoa > Chordata > Aves > Bucerotiformes > Upupidae > Upupa > Upupa epops. The sequence continues at coordinate 54,438 of VZRI01003148.1, forward strand.
AAATAAACCAGCCTTCTGCTGGAAAACCAGTTAGTTGCAGGTACAGCCTTGAATTCATAGAATGACTGCTGCACTGCAGATTACATCAATTTAGAGCTGAAAATCTAGCATTTCACCCATACAATGCTGTAAAACAGTAGTTGAAATGAAGTAAGGATATAGCAACATGTTATCTACCAGCATCTGCAACCCTGTGACAAAAGACCATTTCCACAGCAAAGAAATCCCCTATTTTTTTACACATTCATGGAACATAGATCCAATTAACAACAAATAGCTTCAAATATTTGGCAAGTAAGCAGACTTCATTGGTATTGCTTAAGAAAAGAGATTGAGGAAATCAATTCCCAGTGACCAACTGATTTTTCCAATTGTTGTGGGTGGCAGTATTAAAAGGACATAGTATTTGCTCAACTCTGCAGCAACAAAGAGCATTTCAGAATCCCGGGCTTACAAGGCAGAGAGATGTGATGCTTTGTTATAGCTGTCAACAATTTGCTGCATTGCAGGCTAATGGTAGTGGTTTAGGACAGCAGCGTTAACACTAATGTTCAAAGACTCAGTCATTAACCAGCACGCTCAGGTTTTAAAATAAGATATTAATTGACCATGCAGGAGTGGTAAAATGCAAAAAATAGACTGTTAATTTTGAACCTTACTGTATTTTTTCTAGAGCTTTAACTCTGCTTTTACAGCAACATAACCAAATCGGAGACAGACTTTTCGTGCAGTAACCTCCGCAGAGAACTGCTTATACAGCTGGACAGAGGAGTGCAACAAAGGAACATGAGATAACTACTTTCTGCTCTCTCTCTTAGACATGCACACAGAAACATTTATATTGAAATGAATATATACATTGTGTTTTTAATAATACCAAATATCCCTGATGCCTGATACCTTTTTGTAGCTTGCTTTTCAGTACCTCACATCTGTTTGATTAGAATAGATCTGACAAGCATCCATAAAGAATAGATGCTGAAAAATGCCACAAAAAGTTACAAATAATCAGATTTTGTTTCCTGGCTGAAAGCATCAACCGCTTGATTCTCCCAAACATTGATACTCAGCAAGATGTTGTCTCCTTTCCACCTCTAATTTTTGGTAGCTATCCAGCAGTGAATATAGATTTCAAGAGCAAACACACACTGGCACAGAAAATCACAGTATAGCTTTATATGATTAAGGTTGAAAAGATTTCTTTTCTTTCTGAAAAGGCATTTTCTATCTATTCCTTATTTCCATATGGATTGTGCTGAAACCGTGCTTTGTTGCTGGGATTTTAGGTGAACCAAAAATAGTCACTGGAGTCAGAAGTTCTCAAAATTGCATCAAAATTTCCATAAACCCAGCAAATCCTTTTAGAAATTGTAGTGTGATAGGAGCCCAGGCTGTGTTCTAATGCTCCTGTTGCTAACCTACTCAATTTTCCACAGCCACTGTACAGTGCCTATTACCTTTAGGACTAGAAAATGCCATTCATGTAAAGGTTTTGTCTCTAGAACATTACAATCAACAAGGAGATGGGAAGGTTCACATACAGAAAGGGTGAAAAGTAAACTTTGAAGGCAGTCAGTTGCCAAAGAATATGCTGGCAGTTGTGACTATGTGCAGCAATCCTGCACCATTAAATTGAATCTGTCCCATCAGAGGTCCCCTCTACCTTGTAGGCAGGTTGCTGCCATCTGCTTTTGTCAGGGGTGGATGTTATCTGGCAGAAAATGAGCCAGATAACATTGCCATTGCACATTCAACTTAAAAATAAATAGTCATGTAGAGGTCAATGCAGAGAATGATACTATTTTTCTGCTCAGGTGATTAAACTGGAAGTTAATCAGTCAGCATTGATTAACTGAAAGAATGATGACATATTTTTTTTATTTTGTAATCTTGAAATTAAGGTCAAGAATTTGAGGACAACAATATCTGTGGTAGTTGGATACTGTGTTCCTTAGATTGCAGCAGGCACTGGTGGAAGAGACTAGAGGCTCAGATGAAACAGGAAATGTGAAAAAGTTAAACTGTGAATGCGAGGGTATAGTATTGAAGACCTCTTTAGTGGTGGGGAGCATGAAGGATTAGACATGAGACGTATAACTCTAATTTATTTTCATATTGCAACATAACATCAAATAATGTAAGCATCATTCTTACAGCCAACACTGGCTTAAGCATCATGTCAACCAACACTGAGGAAAATCAGCTTTCAAGCACAAGGGATGGTTCTGATTTGCTTTTTTCAACTGGTTAAATGAAATAACACTAGCAAAGATTCCTTCTTTCTGCCCCTCCTGGCACCCTGAGCACTCTCCCTGAACTATGGGGCAAATCAGAGAAACTCAAGCAGTTATTTAGAACATTCAAATTCTTCTTTTCCCATATATTAGCTAAAATCAAGGGTAGAATCCACACTTGCTTCTAAGCAGCACTTAAGATGATTCTGCATATGAATTTCCAAACAAAAACACAGATACGTCATAAATCATCACTCCTAGTTTCTTCAGGAGATACTGCAAAGAACTGAACTTCAGTCTACACAGCCTGTCACTGCTGTTTGCTGCCTTGAACATATATTTGCTTTCTAAACATGATTTCTTTTAGCCACAACATACACTGTTCCTAAATTTCATGATAGTATTTAGAGTTGAATATGATAACCATATTTTTACAATCAATTTTCAGATTAAATCTCATCTATGATGCAATATTTTCATGCTCCAAAGCAGGAAAGAAAATCAAAAAGATACACGCAAATCAGCATACATGGTGTTAATTCAAAACTCATGCCATTAGTGAAGCTACAGATTTTCAGTACAATCTTTGCCCTGAAGGTACTCTTAGGTCTTCTACTCTCCACTGAAGCAAAGGGAAAGCATATGTATTTCAAAGGCACCAGTGCCTTTTGAAATCTGTGTGTCAAATGTAGTAAATATGTGCATCCCTGGCTTTTTCTGTTTTGTAAGAAAGTCATTTAGAAAGATGCTGAAAATTAAAGACATGCAGTACTTTTCTTCATCAGTAGGCCAAATCTTTTTCTTAAATTCTTCTTGGGCTATGGCCTTAGGAATAGTGCCGTAAGGTAATATTACCTTACGTAAGGTAATATTGCCTTACCTAGTCCACATTTCACATCTTCAGACCACAGTGCCATTGCAGGAGTTGGCAGGTGCTGGGTGAACTAATATTAGATGTTAGGAAATGGGTTTCTCCATCAAGCTGGGAAGTTGACATGGACAATTTACATCTCTGACTCAAAGAACTCAAAGGGGAAAATTTCACCATATTTTAATTTTCTTAGCATGACCCGCTGTCTTTAGTTGATTATGGTACTGCTCTCATCTGGAACAACTTGTGGAAATCTGTTTCTTGTGAGCTTATTTCTTAACATTTTGAGCTGAGTCTAGAAGTCATGAATACATGTGAATATTACCAAAATTACATTGTACATTCAGGGCAGCCATTTCACAATGTAAAACAAGGGCAGAAGCTTGTTAGTTCCAGTAAAAAATATGAGTATTTGAATATGGATACCAGAAGTCCTTATTTAAAAGCCCTCAATTAGCTTGTACTATTTATAGTAAGGCTAAAAATAGAAGACACATAGAAAGAAATTATATGTGGAGAAAAATAATCAAATCTAATCTGATAAAATAGTTGTTTTGTGTCTTGCTTTATACATATAAAATATGTGAAAGTTTAAATTATTATTTAACTGTTTCATTTGATCATTCTGCAGCCAACTTTCTAAAGGGCATGGGGACTTAATTTGTCCAGCAAGGAACTATCTTCTCCCAGCAGAGAGGAGTAAAAGTTCAGGGACATATTTTCTGGCTCAGCTTGTCCAGCTCAGCTGGTGTCAGGGGAACAAAAATCTCCCACAATTGCTTGAAGGCATATGGATAGCCAAATTAGTTCCTCTACCTCTCTTTTCATAACCTCAGCATAGGGGACATTTCAAGGATGGGGGAGATTATGAGCAGAGGAAAAGCCAGATGACATGCTTCAGTGATACTTCAATGATGTTATGTTCCCTAGTGAGCTGAAAAGATTCAAATAAAAGTTTGTTTGAATTTGTTTAAAAATTGACCTTAAAAACTGAAACAAATTATGGAACATTTCCCATTAGACTTACTTCTTGGGCTGTTTCTTTTTAATTTTCTTGCATTTCAATAGTATTGAGACTCTCTATTCATTGCTCATGACCCTGTTGTATAAAGGGAGATGTGTGTCCTTTCACTGTAGACAGTGTCTCTGTAAATTCTCCCAGGTTATGCACGTGAACGTTACTGTGGTGACAATGGTGACATTCACAACTTAACCCCAAATTCTCCAAAGAGGGGTTTATGCAAATTAATAGAACATTTTATAGATGGGAAAAGCAAATAAAAATTAATACCTTACTCTCTTGTCCTAACGCAAGCGTTTTTGTTTGAATTGCTATTTAAAAACTTTTTTCTTAATTACACACTTGCTAATTGTGAAAACAGAAGGTATTGTATATTTATGTGCAAACAAGATCTGTTTACTGATCAGCTGAATTTGAGCTCAGCTAAGCACTCTAAAATGTACTGTGTTGAACCCCTTCAAGATGTTCTTTGATTCACAATTCAAAATCTTCACATCAGCCACCAGACATAGAAATACATAGTGTCTGCTCGGGACAGAGCTAAGAAAAGAACAGATTTTCCAGATTTTAAAAACCTCATAGGGACTGATATATAAATTTATATCCCTTGCCTAAGACAGAATGTAATGCTCAGGGTTGTTTTATCTTATTTTATAAAATACTTTTGAAATCACACACAAACCTTGTTTATGGAAGGGAAGTAAATAAGACAAGTAAAACAAGCTTGTTTACTTTCAGAATAGGATATCAATTCTGTTTTAAAAGCATAGGATGTAAACATAAACCCAAAATAAACCTACAGCAGTAGCAACAGTATTAAAATTTAAAAAAGCATCCTGGTGATTTATTCTTTTAAAAAGTTTGGCAAATATTGATGGAATCATTGTACCTTTGAAGACTAAAGCTGCAATATTTGTAATGTGGTCATATAGGGTGAATTTAAACACATCAGGTGTCTCAGATAGCCAGGTGCATCCAATTTCTCAAAAATAAAGTCAGAGGCTGGGGCCACATACCGGTTAGGACCTTGGTGCAACAGTGTGTCTGAACTCTGGAAACTGGAGATTTCAGACGCTAAACCCAGGAACAGCATCAGAAACTGAATAGATGGTTGACAAGAAAGTAGACAAAGTGCAGAAGATGAAAAAAAGCCTTGAACAAGCATTGCAATCAAATGAAAAATACAAGAAAAAAATAGCTATTTATTTATTATGTTAAGGTTTGGCACCACAGGTTGTGGAAAGTTTCACCAGGAAGAGGAGGCACAAAGTGATAAGGAAAAAAAGGTACAAGATAGGCACTATGGCTACTACCAAAGCAAATAATAGAGGTGCTGGTAGATGATAAAGTGTCAGGAATAGTTTCTCAGAAGCACTCTGCTGATTTGCAATCAAATGGGAAAATATAAAGTCATTACTTCTGCTCTCAGACTCCTCACTGCTTATGGGCTGATTCACTTCCACAGAGATTTTAAGAGCTCTAGTGCTAGATAAAGTGCAAATATCAACAAATGGGAAAATATTAATTTTTCTTCTTTCCAGATAATATGCATATACATATATATACATATATATATATATATACAAACAAGTGAACTGTTTAGGAAGCTGATTTGAGAGAACAAAGATACTGAACACATGATCGTGGAAAACTCATACAGAAGATCATTCTCAGTATGTGGGAATTGAGAATGGCCCTGGATAGAATCATCGTCGAGAAATTTTCAGGAAGAGATTTGAAGATGTCAATATATTTATATATGTAGGTACGCTGGTGGATGTTTCCTTTTTCAGCAGTCCCTTCAGCTTCACATCAGCAGAGTGATAACTCTCCACACTGTTAAAGGTCTGGAGGGTATGTAGTTTGACTGTGGTGATTTTTGCCCTCCAGAAAGTAGAAATAGCTATAATGACTTGCATAGACCTCATATTAGCTAATAAAGATGCAGTGTGATTAAATCATAGTCCTTACATCTTGTCTGTCCTTGTATGTCCAGGACAAATCCCTCTCTTGCACATGAAAAGGAAAAGTTCCATTACTTTTTAATGGCTACTTTGTGCAAACTTTGCCTGTGAGTCTTTGTAAATCCATGTCATTCCTCTTTTACTGAGCCAGTCAAAAGATACGTACCTTGTAATGAAAGATGTGCCCTTTGAATGATTTCACAAGAACACCATTCTTTATCATGATGTTGTGCTACGGTGCAATTGTGGGTGAGGTGGAGCATAGTCACACTGATTCCAGTGTCCTTGCTACCCAGGGGTTTCTTTTGGAGTGCTGAAGAGATGAAAGAGGCAATCAAGACAGAGATTCCATTTCACTCTCTAGTGAAGGAACATTCAGCTTGTTTTTGTGCAGTGCACTTCTAGTGACTGCTGACACATGAATAAGAAGAGACCTTATGACAAGTCCACACCCTCTCACAAACTGCAACAAAGGCCACAAGACTGACTCACTGTCTTCTTACTGTCTGACTTCATTCCACCGGCACTCTAAGTGAAGCACAGTATAAGAACAAAACTTATTACAAGAAAAATGTTGAGCGAACAAAGGAGGGAAAAATCTTGAGAAAAGAGGAGATACAGGAACTTGGCAGGGATATAGACAGCTGCATTTTTGTCCTGCTTGGCTAATATTGTAAACAACTTTCTTGGTTAACTTTGTATGTGACCATTCAGGAAACCCTCTGTACAGACAATGTATCTTGTCAACCATTTCCTGTGCGTGCAAAAGGTAATTCGTCACCCTGCACTGCCTTGGCAGCAGCCTTGTAAAGAACACACTGAATTAATGAATATTTCATCAAGACGTGATTTATTAGTATTCCTCTGCCTTTGCTTTGAAAAAGATCCATCCTTCAAAAGCTGAGCGCACAAAAGCTATCTGCAGGTATGGAAAGGAGACTGAACCCCCTGAAGACAAAACCAGGGTTTCTTAATAACCTCTGGGCCATATAGACTTTAGAAGAGATATTTAGTCAATCTTGTATTAATATTTTAGATGGTAAAGAACTGCAATACTAAGCTATTATACTGAATTTGGCAGTCAGAACCATGAGTTATCACCAAAAAAAATGGTTACCTACTTGTAATTTTTCAGTTTCATATATTTTGATGAACGTATAACAAAATAAGGCACAGCATAGTATAAGTACCTCTGGGTCTTCTGAGCTACCTATATTTCCAAACCACTATAGAAGACTTTTCCTTCCCAGAACCAACCAGCAAATCCATCATGCACACAATATGAAGCATGCATTTACCTGTGCTTTCATCACACACATTAAGGCCCACGGGTCCTATGACAAGTGCTGTAACAAGTGTTCCTTTCCTATGACTGCAAATATTTACTGTGTTTAGTTCATACGCACAGTCCTGCGCCTCACACAAAGATGTTGTTACATTTGCTATGAACTCTGAGACTTGTGCAAAGCAGAGAATAGAATCATAGAATCATCAGAAATGCTCAATCAAATATTAGTATGACGTGCATGGAGAAATTAATTACACTCTGCATACCATCAGAAGATGATGTTGTCTAACATGTCAGAAGAAAAAGAAGACATTTTCTTGAAGCTGCCTTCACCCCTTTTAGGAGTTATTCCCTGAAATCCTGATGGATATTATTTCTTCTATGATCACCACCAAAGGGAAAAAACCTGTTGCTGTGGTCATGGTTTCTCTTCAGACATAGTCCTTTTCCTAATGCAGAGGTTAAAACACTGTTAGAACCTCTGTGTCAATGTGAAAGAAAATGATATAAAGGAAAGATGCATTTACTCTAGTTTTTAAGGGTTTGTGGAACTAAATAGGCAAAGCAAATAGGCTGTAAGGTTCAGAGGGACACTTAGTTGCAGGTTACTAATACTTTGAAATAGTGAATTTATATTTAATCTCCCTTTCCTAGGTAACATGGCATACAGAATGAATCACATATCTAAATGAAAAAAACAATTTGGATGTTGTTGGAAAAAAAGGGAGAGCAACACTGAACAAGAGGCTGAAGAAGCCATTGTCTATACTCAGTGGGTCAATAATAATTTACATTGCATGAGGATTTTGCAGGAATTCCAAATGTTAACTGTAATAAAAAATATGTAAACACTTACTTAGTGCTTCCTAGTTCCTGTTAAATGTCAGTAGATTCAGAATTATTGGGAAGTCTTTTGAAATGGTGGAAAAGGTTAATAGCATTACTAATAAAGTAAATAGAAAGCCCTTTGGAAGAAAGATCACACCAACAACTGTGTATGTCAGTAGTTTAAAATCCAGTCACAGCTGGGAGGTGGCTGTTAACTTCAGATGCAGCAAGAAGGGAATTCATACTGGGCACAGGATAAAAATGTAAAGTTTGAAGAATTAGTTCTAATTGATTCTGTGATTTTTGGAATCATCACCAAAGACCAGTACAAACACAGATGTTTGATACTCATTTGTGAAGCAGATGTACAAGACATAGGAAAATACCAGAGTAGGGGTTTATAGCTAAATATAAGTTCAGATGTGGAACTGTATCAGAGAATACTGTGGGGATAGAGTAAGATAAAGTTATATGTAAATCACTGGACAGTGAAGATGTCACTCTATAGAATCATAGAAAGGACCTTGAAAGACCATCTAGTCCAATCCCCCTGCCACAGCAGTGCACCTAGACCAAGTCACAGAACAGAACATTATGGATTGGAAGTGACCTGGAAAGATCATCAATCCAATCCCCTTGCCACAGCAGGATCACCCAGACCAAGTCCAGGCCAGTTTCAAATGTCTCCAGAAAAGGAGACTCCACAACGCAGCCAGGCAACCCCCTCCAGCGCCCCATCGCCCTCCCTGGGAAGAAGTATAGAGTCGGTCAGGGTTGGAAGGGACCACAGGATCATCCAGTTCCAACCCCTCTGCCATGGGCAGGGACACCCAACCCTGGATCAGGCTGGCCAGAGCTTCATCCAGCCCGCCCTTAAACATTTCCAGGGATGGGGCCCCAACCACCTCCCTAGGCATCCTATTCCAGGCTCTCACCACCCTCACAGTGAAGAACTTCCTCCTCCCATCAAGCCTAAATCTACCCATCTCCAGCTTTGCTCCATTCCCCCTAGTCCTGTCGCTACCTGAGATCCCAAAAAGTCCTTCCCCAGCCTTTTTTGGGGGATGCTGGAGGCCACACTAAGGTCACCTCAGAGCTTCCTCTTCTGCAGAACAGGCCCAACTTGTCGCAGTCTGGCCTCATAGGAGAGGTGGTCCAGCCCTCTGATCATCCTCATGTTCCTCCTGTGGACTCGCTCCAGCACATACACATCCTTCTTGTAACAAGGGCTCCCAGAACCAGACACAGTACTCCAGGTGGGGTCTCACCAGAGCAGAGTAGAGGGGGAGAATCACCTGCTGGCCACACTTCTCCTGATGCAGCCCAGGATCCAGTTTGCCTTCTGGGCCGCAAGTGCACACTGCTGGCTCATGCTGAGCTTTGCGTCTGCAAGCACCCCCGAGTCCCTCTCCTCAGGGCTACTCTCAGCCAGTCACTGCCTAGCCTGACTGTGACTAATGCATTTCTTTTTTGGATGGCCCATAAGATTATGTATAGAAAAGAATGCCAGCACACTGGATTTAACCAGAAAGCCCTCTTTCCATAGAGGAAACTAACACCTGGTTTTAGTGCTAATGTGCAGCAAGAATATTAAGAGTTGTGTATTTAAGCAAGTCAGCTAAATACTGGCTGGATTCACAGTTGTGACAAACTCCCAGTGATATCGTTACAACCTTCTGAAACTGGAAACAAACCAAGGAAAGCAGAGAATTATTTGGGGAAAACTAGCTAGAGAGTTTTGAACTATTACAAGGGAAAACCAGTTTAATGTAGTTCAGAAATACCTTGGGAGATAAAGAAATGTATTCCCATCCCTTAAATCTGAAGGTCAATGGACTTTCACAACATTAAATAAGATTTGTGGAAAATTTCAATGACTTTGTCCCTCCTGTTACTGCACTGTGTAACAAAACAGAAAGCTAACAAGGTGAAGCTTTTCAGTGAGCTTTAAACCAGTAATGACGTTCTTGCCTTAATCTCTCCTGCTCCACCTTTGCAGTCCCAAACTTTGAGAAAATATTTGAGTACATTTCAAGTATTAGATGTATTCTTACTAAATTTGGGAAAGAAGGGGGGGGGGGGGGATGTACTTCATAATTT
>VZRI01003148.1:64778-193225 GCA_013397515.1 Upupa epops
GGGGGGAAGATACTATTAGTTTTCTTAGGAAAAATGTGAGCAAAATTTTTTAATTAGAGAGCAAATATACTTTCAGGCAGAAGAACAATTACCTGATCAATTGCAAATGCAGGCATCTCTCATAGTAGTCCTCTTTAATCTGGTTTGACAGATTGAAAGGAACATATTCTAAATTGCTGTAATAGAGCCTTCTGCTGCAGGAATTTCACATGAGTGTTGATCATATCAGAGGTAACATGGGCATATCAAACTAATGGATTATTTTTTTGCCACCTCTCAAAATAGTAAATGGAATGTTTATATTTAAATTACGAATATTTTTTTCTCTTTCTCCCTTAACCTTTGGCGTGTGTCCAAGACACTTTAGGAGAGTTGGCAAGCATCAAAGCACACTATTAACTATCTGTGTTTTCCTTAAAATAGATATATTAGACTATTTAACAGTTTTCACTGACTTGTACAGGTCTCAAGACTACAGGAAAGCCAGGAAGAATAGGCGCAGAAATCCTTTAGAAACCTGTAGGGGTTTCTGTAGACATTTAGGGTAGTACACAGGTGCATTTCATAGCACTTCACACTAGCCAAAGAATCCCTGGTAAGTCACAGAAGAGAGGGAAGAGGTCTCCACAAATTCATTGTAAGCACACAGTGCATTTGTATTGAGAAACTACCTTGTTTTTAGATTATTAACTGGGATCTTTTTCTGTGAATTCATGAGTCTATCACAGTACCAGTATTTTGCCATATTTTCTCAAAGCAACCCTTTTTTTCTTATATAACTTTCAACATTGCTAAAACTTCGGGATTTCAGCCAGTGTTTTGGAGACCCAGGTCTGGTGCTTTACGAATATGCTGCTCTGCAATTTGCCCTGGTTCTCCTCTGGAGGCTTATCTACATATTGCCTGGAGAGCTGGCCCCATGTTCCAGAGTCTTCACCACACCAGCGTTTGGCCAGCTGTGTTATTTCAGCACCTTTAATCATCATTTTCGCTGAGACACCAGTCTGTAAAACAGAGGTCACTTCTCCATTTTGTTGCTTTTGCTAAAGAGGCAGAAATTTCCACAGAGAGACAGAGGGAACATTTTACACAAGAGTCACATCTCAACCTGGCTCTGCTGAGTCTACCTCATTTTGCTTCTCAGTTACGCTGGGAATGCAACATGGATATAGGAGGGAAAGGAGAAATACAGTCAAAGGACTTGTTGTTTGTTTTGAACACTTTTTTTCTGTTAATCGTGTCACTATTTGCCTTGCCTAACTCAAGCGAAGGGAAACTCATTCCTCCGTGTCTTCAGCTACTCGGATCAGTTGGAAAATCTAAGCACAACAGGCTCACTGAAGAATGACATCTTAGCTTTAATGCTCAATTTTCTGCATTCCAGTGATCTAAAACAAATCCTTTTTATATGGCTTTACAGTAATATTTTTCAGAACCCTACCAACATCAGTATGGACATGAAAAGTTGAATAAAAATATTCCTACAGACTACTAAAGATTTACCTTTGGATTTATTTTAATCCTTTTGTAGTTGCTGAGAAAACGTTATTATGTAGGGAATCTAAGTAGCCACACTTGATGAAGAATGCAGAATTGTTCAGCAAGCAGTCTGAAAAATTTCATACGTTATCATCTTTAAAATGAGTTGCAGAAAAATAGAATAAGCATAATGTACGTGTAGTTTGTGAGCTCATAAAACTTTTTAAATGGCAATTTCTGGTTTATGATGCGTCATCTGCCATCCACCTCATACTGCATATGTTCTGTGTAAATTCCCTTCAAAAATGCATGTCATGGTGCATATGCTTGTAGAAGTTCAAAGGATTTTTAACTATTCCAAATAGCAATTTTTTAATCTTCATTTATTCAGTAATGTATTTATTAAGTTTAAATGTAGATATCTCTAATCTTCAAAACTTTCACAAAACTCCATGTAGGAATGTACTCTTAAAATGCTCATAAATATCTTCCCTGTTTCAATTAGATGCATTCAAAAAAATCTGGTTTGAAGGCAGGCCTGAACATCTTTTTTTTTCTCTTTCTTTACAAATGAATAAAAGTAATGCCTGTGTAAGGGGTGAATAGGCAATTCTTGAGAGCAGTGCTCTGTTCCGTTATAGGGTAATAAAGCATAGAAAATGACAAGTAATATCACAGACAAAATGTCCACAGAAGTTAAAACTAGCGAACTATCAAAAAGCCTTCAACCATGTCTTGCTTTATATTGCAGATGAGATGGTTGCAATTCATTCTGGTTCATGTTGTACATCTGAAATCTGGTTCTCTACAGCTAAGAACCACTATGATGCCTTTTGTAGTAGATTGAGAGAAATATCCATTTTTTAGGAAATAATTCATCTAACTTTTTTACAAAATACTTCCGGACAACATATACCTTTCCTATAAGTATTTCTCCATGTTCACTAATAAAACTGCCTGTGGTATTTAAGAAGAAGCAGCAGAGTTCACAAAAGCCTGGTGTTACTAATTCTACACATTGCTGTTGTTTGAATGCATTCAAAATCAGACAATGAAAAAGTGTTACAAAACTGAGATCTCAAAGCACATATTGGATTTATGAAGCAAAATTCCCCATCTGGTGATATCATTTTAGATACAGATCAAATTTAGAAGCAATTACAGAGTAATATTTGCCAAAACACTTGTCTTATTGTTTACCTCGTGTTAGTACACTAGGTTGCAAACAGATTCCTATAATTTGGCCACTATTTTTAAAAGTTTGGCTAATGCAGTGAGAAAATATATTGTAAATAGTACCGGAATAGATACTCTGGAGCACAATGAGTACAAAGAAAGAAAACATGGATGATAATTGGGAATTTTCAGAAGACCTGTGTCAAATCACTGAGAGTAAATAACTTCCATGGTAATACAGAACACATGCGGCAATTATCAAGCTATTAATAAACTATTATCAAGCTTCATTAGAACTTTCTCACTTTCCAGAAGGCTGAAATACAATCTTTAACAATATCAGCCAAGTCACTATAGAGCCTTCTCTCCCAGTTGGTAAGTAACTCTTCTAGAATTAAATAATAAAAGGTATGTACAGAAGCCAACCTTTAGAATGTATTTGTATTCATTTTTGCTACAGCACGTTCCTGTTCTGAAAAAACCTTTTTTGCTTTAAGACAAAGTAATTCTGTGAATTCTGTGAATAGCAGTGCATCACTATGGAAACCTTTACGTATTCATATTTTTTTCCTACAGAAAATATTTAATAATCAATTCTGTTGCATTTTCTGTGGCATGGAACTTCACTGTCATGTCTTTTTACCTGTACTTTTGATTTGACTTTGTAAACACTGTAACACAGTTCTCCTAAAATAATACCTTTCCTGGTCCAGAATATTTACGAGATTTTCACTTTTCCGATCTTCAGAAGTTGTTTTCAAATGTTATGTATACTATTTTCAGTGTAAGGAGAACAATTGCAAGCAATTATTGTTCCGCTGGCAAAAAGAAAGCCCACAATAAAGTAGTATTTTCTTTTTGTACTTTGCTTCCTAAGAACTGACAATTCTTACCAGCCAACCCCCTTTCAATCTTTATTTTTCCCCCCAGGCTTGCATTGGCTATAAATAACTGTTACAGATTGTGCCAAATAACTACTGAAGGAATCCAAACTGCAAAGGTGAGGATGCTTTACTGTGCTACTGTGCCCATTTTTTCAAATACAGCACAAGCTCCTGTGTTCTCCCAGTGTGCATGTGCACAAGCATACGTCTGTAACGTTCTGAGCCGCGTGCTAAAGCATTTTTCATTACTGTAGATGATGAAGCATGTACAAACTTTTGATTCTTCTTGAAATAAATGCATATTTAAATGAATCAAAGTCCAGAAGGAGACAATAGTCAGGGAGTTGGTTAGCTTGGTCATAATAGCAGCAAGTTTAAGATGATCTCAGACTTGATAAAAAATTATGAGATTTGTTTTCCTTTAATAGTTAAACTACTCTTTAAAAACAGATCCATGTAACCAGGGGAGGGTTTGGTATTGGAATGGACTGCTCAGAGAGGTGGTGGAGTCCCCATCCCTGGAGGTGAAAAGAGTGGACATGGCACTTAGTGCCATGGGCTAACTTATTGTGGTGGTGTTAGGTCCTAGGCTGGGCTTGATGACCTCAGAGATCTTTTCCAGCCTCAATAATTCTGTAATGTATAAAAATACGTATTAATTGGGTAGATATTGATACTGACATAGTTAATCTTAAAATATTCTCCTAAAATATAACAATATATCTATATATAGATGCAAATAGAATATGACTCATCAGATAAATGTCTGTAACACATGTGAAAGCTTTTATATGGCTAACTGAAGATTAGAATTAAATTTGTACCATTTTTTACTGAAATATATGAAAAATATTTAGAAACCTTGGTTACCTAACCTTAAGTGCTTAATCACTAATGTTAGCTCTTTAATTATCTTTATCTTGATCACTTACTCATTTGTACAGTGTACTCTGCGTTGTTGAGACTATCTGTCTCTGGTAAAGAATCTAATGATGTTGAATAAGACCCCTTCTCATTATGAAAAAGCAAGACAACTCCTGAAAACATGGGAACTGGCTCAGATGGAAGACCAGGACTATACTGCCTTTAATAAAGTAGTGACCAGAAATAAAAGGAGGGATAAGCATGGGTTGGGAAGATTTTTATTAAAGGTTAATAGGTTAACTAACTTTTAGTATTGTTAAGAAAACTAATTACTATTCTATAAACATGCACGGATGCTTCACCTCTCTGAAAGAACAAACCCCTTGGAAGAGCCTCACTACAGAAAGGAGGACAAGATAAAAGCAGATAGGAGTGCGAACACAAAAATAACCGCTGGAAGGAATTTCATGGACTGGGGTTGTTTTGCACAGGTGTCTGTTAAAAACAAGTTTGTTTAGGTGGCCAGGGAATTTCTAAGGTTATCATTCGGGCTCAGTGTTGTCCATCCCATAATAAGACTCACATGGGTGCACATGTGTACTGAAACCAGGGGTCATTGAAGCCAAGGGTCACTGTTGAAGACGATAGCCTTCACCCCAGAACCCCTTGAGGACCCCTCCACCAAATGACCGTGCATGAGCAAAGAGGATTACATCAGCCCTGGTGGGAGGGGTTTTATCAAACCGAATAGCACCTGCATGAAATTTCTCAGCCAGTGCAAAAAGATGCAAATTAAGGACTTTTTAAATAGTGAATGGTGCTGTAGAACAGGGCTCACTAGTTCCTCATGGTTTGTCCAGCCCAATGCTGTGTTGTAAATAAACCATTCCAGTGCTTCACAAACCTTAGCTTCCACAGTATCGAAGGCGTTTCTAACAGGTCATTCAAAATTCTACCTCTTTCCCAACCCCTGAAGTGCTGTGAAATGGCATGGTGAAATAATCAAAGCAGTTCATATGGCAGAAACAGTTAGCCTGGCTAACGCTGGCCTTTGCTTCCTCTAAGTGTTCCTGCCAAAATACTAAATGGGAAAATCTGAAACACTACTGTTACAAGAAGTTCATTGCTACTCTTCTGGCACAGGTTTGCAACATGTCAATGGAAATCTCACTCTCACTGCTTTTGATAAAATACAGCGAGTCATCTCAGAGTTCCAGTTTAAACCTTGCTTAAATTGATCTTGTACCAGATCAAGGAACAGTCAGATGAGCCAGCTCCAGCCAAGCTTTTGGTATGGCAACACAAAAGTAGAACTAGAGACAAACAGATCATTGCTAGCAGCATCTTTAAAAGCTAGTTGTGTGCTAAGTGAATGTCTTTACACAGCTCTGAATCTTTTCTAATGAGGAAACTTTGATTTTGGTACCTGAGAGAGCTCAGCTTTAAGTATGTTCCAGTGCTGGTTTGAGAAGGTAATCTCATTTAATGCATTCAGAGCTATCCTGATCTGCCTATTTAGTGGTAAGATCCATGGCTGTGTTAGCCAAGCAGCAGCTCCTGAAACTGACAGTTCTCCCTCTTCTTCCTACCTAACCCTTTTGCATTTGCCTTTAACTTGTGTTCTGATAGACAACTTGGCACTCTCGTTCTTCCACATACACCTGGATTTCCTCTTTTTATCCTAATGAAGTAGCACTGCTTTAAACATAACATTGCAGTCAGAGCACCACATCACAAAAATATTTTTCCCCTGCAATTTGGAAACATCTTAAGCCTTGGTTTAACCTGTGACACTGAGGAGATATTTTGCTATAGAGGAGATTCAGCATCAAAGTGATTCTGCAAGTGTTGACACACAGAAGATCAAGCACCAAGATTTATTTAACAGTAGCAGCTGAAAAGCAACTCTGGAAACTTAGAGGAAATGTTTGTATATCAGAGAGGTGTCTGTAGATACTTTGTGACCTGGATGAAAGAGTTTAAAAGCCAAGCTGAGAAAATACTTTAAAAGAAATTATATTTGCAGACCTGTAACTTGTAAACCTGGCATTAATTTACCTGTGGATAAATCCAAATTAAAGTGTTGGCCAGATTAAAAGGGTAAATAAATTGCCTTACTTAATAGGAGAATATTCTGTGAACATTAAGAAAAACTGTTTAATAAATAGACTTTCAATAAAATTTATTATTTCTTTGTAAATAAGTTTTTATCTTAAATACCTACATTTTTTGAAGATCAATCCAAAAATAATAAGGCTTTTACAGTCTGACTTCTACTTTAATAATAAATTTCTAGATGTAAAATCATATTTAAAAGTAAAATCTGAAATACTCCTTTAAAAAAAAGAAATGTTGGAATATTTTAAAGTTCAATCTCATAACACTGCTGCTTTATAAAAAATTTAGAGTCAGCGTGTTTCAAACTTAAATTTTTATTTCTACAATCAGATTTTACCATAGAATGTGTTCATTTTCATTCAGATTAGACTGTAAGAGCACTTGAGATGAAGTTACAAAGCAGCAAACTGGTGGGATTACTGAGCTTGTACTTTGTACTGGTGGATACTTTCTCATAAAGTTGTACCTTTGATAATGACATTATGTTGCTCAGGCTGTTAAGATGAGAAGAAAATTTGTGAACATAAATCTAGCGGGCTCATTTTAAAGCTCTGAAATCATTACCTTTATTGCTGCCTAAAGGCATAATGCATCACTTGCAATGGAAGCCCACAGTAGCATTTCTCTTCTATCAATTCCAGGCTTGGCTTCAGTTTTTATACTAATGTATGTACTACATGTCCTGGAACTCAAAAAGATTAATGCACAGTGGCAAAAAGGTGCAGCACAAGCTACCAAATGGCATACTTTCAGGGTAGATAGGCAATGTTTAGGCATAAGAAATGCAATCCTTCTTACTGTTGTTTTCACCACAGAGCACTAGGTGGAATCTGGGACATTACATTCTCATACAGTTTCATATATGGTATAGACCAGTAGAAATTAATGGAATCTTTTAAGTGATGTGAGATCACCCTCCACAGGAAATACTGCAGAATGCAGAATCCCTTGATATTCTGCAAATTCCAGTAATGCCTCCATGCACTTGTTGTACTTTCCCAAATGCAGCGCAGCATTCTTCACCTGTCCAGTCACTCCATGTTTACCAATCCTGTGAAGGCCAACAACCCTTTTCAAAAAAAGAAAATTATTAAGCTTTCTATTCCCAAATCTCTCAAAAGACAGGTTTTAAAAAATACATAGAGAATTGCAATACCTCACAATTTTTACAAGGTCATGGGTCACAGTCTCCATCAATTTAGTCTTCCCTGATAAAAGTCTTGTAGAGGATAAACCTTCTTGGAAAATCAATTACTGTTCTATTCTCTCTTTTTTTTTCAAATATATCACTCCATGCTTCGCCTTCTAATTATTTCATTTTACAGTGTAATACATATTTTCTAAATTGGGGTGATCCACACACTGTTGTATCTTTTCACTTATGTAAGCTGAGATAGAAAGTAATTAAAACACATACTGCCTCCCTAAGTAAAAGTCCCAGGGACTGTCTGTGTTAAGAAAGAAATACCTTTAGCCTGGGTAGTGCTGAAGCTGTTTATCCTCTCCCAGTGCTGGATGTTTGGCCTCCCCATGGAAATATATGTATGTATATGACACAGCCTGATGATGGCATAAAATCCTTTGTGTTTAGTAAGACAAGGAAGACAGGTAAAATTAGAAATTAAAGCAAGATCAAAGAAAATGCCTATGTCCTTGTAGAAAAATGGCTGCAATCTGGAATCTGTGAGTTATACCAGAGAGGCGAGCAAAAATTCTCTAAAGGTGACTATCCTCTAGAGAGGAAAGACTAATCTGCAGAAAATCAATTTACAAGTCATAGTTATTGTCACCACGTTTTAGTGACTTGGCAACATATCCTCCTCTCCATTTCTTGACCTTCCTCTGTCTATTGTTGTGCATGACTGTTTACTGTCATCTAACTTAACCTTTCTTTTTCCTTCACCTCAGTGCTCCACTACCCTTGCTAAAAGGAAACTAGACTTCACAACACTAATCCTTTTTAATGTTCTCTCTCCTTTTTATATTTTCTGTCCTTCTTGAGAATCCTTCTGAAGTTACTGTCCTCTCAGAAGATTGTGCCAAACACCAGAGGAGCAATGACAAATCTTGGCCCTTTTTCCAGTTCATATCTAGAGCTCTATCTTTGGACAACAGCCAAGAACAGTAGATGTGTATATGGCTCTCCTGTGATTAAAGGACTGCAGCATCAATCTGAAGTGAGTGATACCCTGGTATTTCAAACTATACTGTTCCAGGCAGACTACAATGTTGGGAAGTTGATAATTTTCAGCCCAGTTCTTGTTCTTAAACAGGACACCTAATCAGCTTTAAACAAGGCATCAGTGGCTGCTTGGTAAAGGTGGTGGTATCACTGTATATCCCATCTTATAACCACTTCCGTGGCTTTCCCTGCTGGATACCCTTCAGACCCTGACAGGGGTCTCCTGCACACAGGTGATGGGAAGCAGCAGTCAGGGGTTTTGCACCACCTCTGAGCCAGCGTAGAAGGAGTCAAGTCACCAGCTCCATCTTTTCATCTCACCTGGAGCTTGCACAAAGTGCCTACCAGCTCCAGAGCATCTCCTTCTCCTCTTCAAGAAAATGAGCAGCAGCTGCCCATGGTATCCAAAGAAAAGACGAGATGAGATGGATTCAGAGGAGAAGCGGTTATTGCTTTTCAATGTGGCTTTTGGCATTAGCAGTGAACACACCATGCTTTGAGACCCCCTGTAATACACACTTTATTCATGTGATTTATTACTGTTAACATTTTATTCTTTCCTTTGAACTACCAGACCATTGATCATCTCGTGATTCAATCCTATTTTTCATGCCTAGTAAATTAGTGTTATATTTTGCCTGAATTTCATGGTGTTTTGTATTATGGGGTATGTATGTCATCTATTACAAAATAAATGTCTGCTTAATTTTCAAACAATGTTCATAAATTACATTAAATGAAGCAACTTTAAGAACAATTTGTTCATTAATATTATAAACATTTTCAAAAGCTTTGGATTGCTGTCTCACCTTCAAGAAAACCTTCAAAATTAAATCTATAAGAAAAAAATCTTATAAACTCTCTGTATATTTTATTAACATAAAAGATTGCTTTTTCTTTTTACTAACTGTATATATTATTTCATATTTTGGAGTATTGTCTGTAGCATTTAATCTCTGATAAAGAGAAGAAATGATGAAGAAAATATTGAAATTCAACATTTTTTATGGGATGACTTAAAAAGAACAAAGGTTGAAGGCTAGACAAAACTGACAACTTGTAAATGAAATTTATTTAACCTGCCCATCCAGTCAGAGTTTTCATTGTTAATTTTTACTGACATATCTAACAGCAAGAAAGCAATGAATAAACTGTAAGTTAGTTGAGTAGCTGATGCATTGAGATAGCTGCCTACAGACGGCAGGTATTTTCTCAGAAAAGTTACTGTGGAACTTGTCCTGACAATTGCAAATACAAGCATAAACAGTTTTTTCAGTAAGACAATTTCAAATGATTCCATGGTATGAGAAACTCACAAATTAGAGTTAACAAAAGTAATCTGGTTATTTATGTTTTGGAAATCGCTTTCTCTAGCTTTATTTCTAACTGTGTTCTTTCATATCTCTAAATTGATGCTTCCCCTTTCAAATATAAGTAAGATTCAAGAAATCATTGACTTCTTCATTTCCCTTGTAGTTAAACTTGCAGTCTCTGATAATTTCCATTCAAGTGGACCTCCAATATGTATTACATTTCAGTAGAAGGGCTGCTACAAACTTGAGGAGAAGCAGATTCCTGGAATAAAAGAAGACTCATTTACCCTGCAAGTTTTAAAAGCAGTTTAAATACTTTCAAGGAAAAAGCTTAAAGAAATAGATTCTTTTGAAAAATAAGACGTTACATTTACAGTATCTTGTTTTCCAGTCTAAAAGTACACTCTCTAATTACAAAGTGAACTGGTGATGTAATTACAGCTGAAGTCAGGAGTTTTGTTTTAAGACCAAGAATGAATTTCGCCATATCCAAACATTTCAAATCAAACTATGCATACAGTTTACAAAAACATTCAGAATAAAAGCTAGCATATGTCTATGGATCTTTCTTGCTTTCATAGAAAAGGTTAGATATGTACATCACAGTAACAGAAAGCTTGATTCTATTAAAGTCTAGCTGTAACGGCTTGTAAAGCTGTTTACCTCCTATTCCCTGAAGATAATAAGTCTGTTTTCTGAAGGAAGATTCTCATCAGGGTCCCATGTGATTCTTTTTCATCTCATCGCTACTGCTGCTTCTTTAGTGCAGCAAAGAATTGTTAAGCAGATCTGAAATCGTCTAAGTCCAGAAGTGGAGGAGGTAATCCAAATAATTCCTTCTTCACTTTTGTAATTCTTATATCTGTGACATCCTTACCGGTATTAGTGCTGCTGTCCAATGACTACACTGACTAAAAAGTAAAAAGATGAAACTATATTGCATTAATAAAATTTAGACAAAAACCCGAATGAGATCACTTTATCTATAACAACAAGAGCAAGTACACCACAAATCATATGTATTACATATTCATTCTCATGAATCCAGAAAACCCTATTAATTCATTTTTCTTTGTGAAAATTCCCCTCCTAGAAACTCTAGTGACTATTTGAAGTAAACATCAGCAGCAGATGATGGTGGTTCAAACTCTGTTTAGAACGTCAGCAAGAATAGCAAAAAAACACTTAGTGTTTTTATCTTAGCAAAAGATTTCTATTTGTATTTCTGTTTCAGTCTTACAGAAAAGTTATTCTGCTGGAGTACATTTCCATTCTGCTTCTTTCCACTTAACTACCTGTCTTTGTGTCAGATATGTGAGCTGCAGGTTCTATATAACAATCTGAGGATGACAGGAAGGGTTTCACACTCAGTTCCAGACAGCAGTGAGGCAGAATCTCTCAGCTGGGGTTGTCAGGAAGACTGTTCGCTTAGCTCCAAAATAAGACAAATGCTTGAGATTGCTACTTCTCTGGGATTTTCAAGTTGCATCAGCCCCTATCCATGTAGAGTTCACATTCATAAAGCAGCTTTAAAAGCTGTGGAGTGTGCCCTGATGCAGAGCATGACCTTGGTTTATTTACAGGCTCAGACAGAACAGCCTTATTAAAATTTGGGCCCATGACTACAACATTCCTCCTAATGTTGCAGTTAGTTAAAGCTAACAGAGCTTTGGACAGTAGCTGTGCAAATAAAAGATCTTTAAAAAAAAGAAAAATAATCATATCATCACCATAATTATGCAAAGAAATCAATAATTTGGTATGCAAATTTCCAACTTGTGTGCTCTGGGAACAACTTGGCTTCCATAAGGAGTTACTATCTCCTGTTGTAACTGGAATTATTTACCACCTTAGGGTTCAATTACAGCTATCATCTTGAAACTGGAATGATCCCTGAAGAAACTTAAAATGATAGATACTGTAGAACATTAGATCGTAAAGGGACTTTGTTGGTCATTGAGACCATTCCCTTGCTAGTGCTAGAGCAGATAACCACATCATATAATCCATTGATCAAGCTCCATTTTGGAGGAAGTTACTTTTATGGGGTTTGTTGTTCCCTCTTCCCTCTCTCCCTCCTGCTGTGACTCATCCTCCTCCTCTCCTATACTGCAAAACCCAAATACTCACAAAATGAAATCAACTGTGTTTTGATCTTGAACATTTCAAACACAGAATTTGCAACAAATTATGCCTGGTATATGGTATAGTCTTAATTTCCCTAAGTAATTGTCTAATTAAAAAAAAGAGAGACAGAGAGCAAGAAAAAAGATACAGCCGCAGCTACATTATGAAGAGTATAACAACAGAAAGAGCTTATACACAACATTACACCCGAAAAATGTTTAACATGCAAGGCAGATTACTATATGAAAACTGGAATTTTTTTGTAAGCACTTAAACACCCAAATGTCTATGTAACTTGATTACCTAACAGTGTGTGGGGACTGCTCTTTGGAGAATAGAAAACTATTACCTAAATAATTTTAACTCCTGCATGAATTGTATGCTTGTCTCATTATATGAAATTAAATCTGGCAGAATAATGCACCAAAAATATCAGTCATTTACATGGATTGATTCCATGAGCTTGTTCATTCCACTGTGTTACAGAAAGTGAGCTTCAGCTGTGGTTCAGTGTTTGCTTTCCACTGTGGCACATACAGAGAATAAAAAGTTCAGCTGATTTTATGATTTGTTTTGCAAATGTCAAACTCATTGTGTTTGTTGTTATGTTCCTCTGCTATTGTTCTTCTAAATGTCTAAATATAGCATGTAAAAGCAGCCCATATTATACTAATCTTCTCAAGAGTGCTAACTGTGAAAAGAAAATCTCGTTTTACAGTGTAATCTATTCTACTTGTAAAATATAATGTCTTCTGTAGTCAGCATCTATCACACAGTTATACCCATGATTTTTATGTGTACATTTTATAGAATTCTAATGAAATTAAAGAAACGGAAGCAATTTCTTGCATCTTTATTTCAACTGATGACAAATTGGATCATATACATGTACCATGCAGACATCTGAGCTGTTTTGAATCCTGCTGCGCACACATTTCTGTTGACGTTTCATGGATGCTCTGTGTGGAGACTGAAGCACTTTTCTTTCTCACTGTCTTGGATATCACCTAAAAAAAAAAAACCATGCAGAATAATCATGAACCTCAGTATCTTCTTAATATACAAGACCTGTTGCCTGGAATTGCATCATAACCTATCAGGTCTGCAAAATAAAAGTATAAACATAAGAATGTTTCAGCCATATGCTGTAGGGTAACAGTTTATGCAACAGTTCAAGAAACAGGAAGATAAAGGAAGTTATACAGATCAAAATAATGGTACAAGCTACCACAGAAATAAACTGTAAGGAAAACAAAAGGATTGCCATTCTTTTGACACATCATAGCCAAGATATGAGGCCAAATGTAGGTTGCTGGGTTCAGTAGAGATTAATTTAATAGATGATAATGATGCAGTCATGCTTGTTCTTAGCACTAATGAATCTAAGCCACTCAATTTATTCCCCCACTTAGGTAAGAAGGTCATCTGAGTGATTAGGCTCCCCTATGTATTGATTTGTTTTTTCCAAGCATAGTAGGATGAAACATGAGTATGATCCTGGGTTACATGATACACCTTTTGCTCAGGGGCACTATAGTTTGCTATGAACTTCATCCTACTGCAGAAAAACATAAATTAGTTGTAATTGAAAGAAGAACCTTAGAGAGATATAAGTAGAACTTCAGAGAGACATATTTCTTGTCTTGTATACTTCAATAAATCAGCAGAGTCAGTCTGAAATGGATTGGATTGTCAATGGCAATTGACCCTGGAAACAAACAGAGTCACCAAAAACATAATTAAAAATGCAAAGAGCTAAGTTGAACTCTGAGTGAGATTAAACTGTGAGGGAGAAGAAAAGAATCCACTGCATGTGCTGGGATACACTATGAAGGAAAAAAAGTACTGATGTGAGTTTGATTGAAAAGCAAACTTAAAAAACCGTAACATGTCTACGTATAACTTGTGTGCCAATAAAGACATCTCCATGGAATCATGCATGCTACCCAATAAAACAGTGGCACTTACAGATGCTTTTGGTTAAATAAAATGACATCATGGTATTTCTATTTAGTTTATACAGAGTTTGTAAGATATGATGGGTGGGCTAACTGTGAGTGCATCCACTAGCCCATGTGCATGAAGTCTGATCTCAATCCTTCTAAAGTCTAGACTGGGAACTCTACCTACATATTGTGTAAAATCTTGTCAAGGTCTCTTCCAAACACTATGTGATGACCCTCTGAGCTTAAAATCTATATTTTACTGTAAATATATTTCCAATACTGTCACAAGGAATTAATAAAAACCTGTCACTTAAGGGAACAGATAGGCTTCTATTTTATGATATGCACAAGACCTCTGTGGGGTTAAATAGACACAGATGTTTGTGATTAGGCCTAGCAAGTGTGATCCATAGAGAGAATTTCCACCAAAACAAAGACTTAGATAAGTGGAAGCTGCCTGATTTGCTCCAAAACGAGCCCTGGAAGCAATGTGACACACAAGTGCAGACTAGGAGACAAGAAGAAAGCTGTATTGAGCCTGTTAGTTGAATTGCTTCATGTAGCCAGAATCTTGCACTCAGCTGAGAAGTACAATTCCACTATTTTATGACAGAATACAAAGACACTTTGCACAGAAAGATACCAATTTACAAATATTTAACAAACACCATATTTTCCCAATCTGGCAGACAATACACTGGTTGCTGCATTAGTTTTCCTGGGCTCTGAATCCAAGACAGTGTTGGGAAGCCTAATTCTATCAAGGACTTGATGTGGTTAGCATTCTGGCTTTACAGCACACAGGCTGCACCATCCAGACACAGTCTAGGACTGTCAGGGCTTCAAGCCATATTTACTCTTATCTGACCAATAATCCTATCCCTTTCTCTCTTTCTTTAGCAAACAGATGGTGTTGGTGCCTGTCTGTGTCCGACACTAGTTTCTAACTAGCTTCTAATCAGTTCTATGTTCTCTTCACGCTCAAATGTATTTCATTTTACCCCTCTACTCTCTGCTTCAGCAAGTATTCAATGTACCCCTAATGATGAGCTTACAACACATTCTTTTTTGCATTTCTATTCATTTTGGTTTGCTTGGGCACATACAGTCTGAAAACTCTTAAATGAATACAGCTCTATAAATTGAGAGGAGGAAAAAAATGCCAGCTAGAGATTGTTCCTGTGTGGAATAAAAAGGAAAGCAATAATAAACTTGATATAGAAGCAGGGAGTCTGATGTTCAGTCACGAGCCTCTGAACTATATTGCCCTATATAAAAACATGAGATGGCTACAAAAGAGAAGCACTTTAGCCATCCTGATATTCAATGAGTGTGCTAACTGCTTTTGTGGAATTGCAGTGTTCTTCAATGTGTTACCTTTATCACACTGAGACCTGCATAAAAATGAAATGTCATACTCCAATACACTTCTAGTCAGTCATACAGTTTGTTTTCTTGTCCTCTGATAGAGTTCACAAATTTAATAACTGTCCTTTATCCTCGTCTCAATTCTCTTTCAGCTTTCTACTCAGCTTCCTTCTCTCCTGACTTGCAGGAAATGCTTCATCTTCCTATAGAGATCAGAATAGAAAAAAGGTGATATCAGCTGCCACATAAGAATGTATAAGAAGAGGTGATGAGATCACTTCAATAGTCAGAGAATAAAATGCTCATTGCTATTCTGCCACATACATCTTAACCTGCTCAGATATTTGATGCTGAAATTAATTGGATGGATTAAATTGAAAAGTTTGTTAAGACTTGTATTAACTGTGCTTCACATTTTGTGTGCTGAAGTGGAATATATCCTAAATCAAAAATGATACCGTTATTTGAAGAAACAGCTGCTAACACCAAAATTATTATACACCTGATTAAGATCTATAATGAAGGCTTTTTGTCTTTTTGGTTTGGTTTCTGTGACTACGACTAAGAATGACTCTGCAGGTCTCCACATGATCTCTAAAAGACCAATACAGTATAATTATTACTGGCATCTGGTTTTACAACGCTCACAAGTGAAGATGAACTGAATCCATATTTTCTCTGAATCAAAAGGACTACCAAAATGATTGCTAGAACCACCTCTCGCTACTGCAGATATGTGTTTCTGTGAATGTACACGCAATTACTAAGAGCAAAGCCTTGATCCTTTGAAGCACTGATCAGGGTTTGTATGGGGAACAGTAGCTATCTCCTTAACAGCTCTGATAATCGCTAGGCAGCATACATTTGTACATGTAATATTAACATGGGCTCGATCCAAAGCAATTTTAAATTAATGTAGAAGTTTCTATGGATTTTCGTGAGCCTTGAGAAAAGCAAAATGTTGCATTTTTCAAGAAAAGTGCTTGATGGAAGCAGAGAGGCTCAGGAAATACTGAAATGGTATTTGATGAAATAAAAAACCTCACAGACTGAAGATTTTTTTTCCAAATGTAGATGTGTGAAGCAGGAAATCTGAGGAGTTGAAGGGAATGTAGGAATAAAGCAAGGGACATAGTGCTGCCTTAAACTCATGGAAAACTGTTGATAACAGAATGTAACCACTAGCTAGAGCAAGGTAAAGGAAAGAAAAGGATGCCATAGTTGTAGCACAAAGCAAAACAAGAAATTAAGCAAAACCGTTTGTGAGCTTACACTTTGAAAGGCAAACCAGACAATATATATGACCTGGAGAGAGAGAAGGAATGTGCAGTACAGGGA
Organism: Upupa epops; assembly: GCA_013397515.1. Taxonomy (NCBI): domain Eukaryota; kingdom Metazoa; phylum Chordata; class Aves; order Bucerotiformes; family Upupidae; genus Upupa; species Upupa epops. Next base: position 81,574 of record VZRI01003148.1, read on the forward strand.
ATAACTGCATTTTGGGTTTGAGCTGAATTGCATGCTCTAGGGTTGATCAGTAGTCTGTAGCTGCTACAGGAAATAAAGATGGGATTTGGGAATCTTACATTTAGTCTGATCATCTAAAAAGCTATAGCTCTCTTTTCTGATCAAATCAAGCACTATTTTAAGTTTCTCATCTTAAATCTGTATAGATTTCACAGCAGCCGGTAAGATTTTTGAAATTCCAGGACTACATTTTTCTGAGAGACATATTTCATTTCAAATTGTAATTAATTGGATTACTGTAACAGTATAGCAACATTTGTCTTTGAGAAAATTCCTTGTATTGTGTAATAGTGCACTCAAAGTGGTACATTCTGACGGTAAAAATGGAGCAGGATTTTATATGAATTTTTTTCAGTTTTTTCACTATTCTTAAATGGATTTTTCCATACAGGTAAACATCAATTTATAAGATACTGACTGTCACCAGAATTACTTTTGTATGACTTCCTTTCCTCGCACATGCCCAGAGAAAGAGGGTTCATACTATTCTAGGTAGCCATTCAAATCCCAAGACTGAATACCTTTGGTGCAACTTTAAGAAGTTGGATTTTGTGTTAATTTTTATTCTCGTTATTAATTTTTATTCTCGAGAGAGGGGCATCACAATAGTCTAAAAATTACTCAGAATCAACCCATTGTAATGACAGGTTTCATAAATTACACTAAACAATCATTTTGAGAAAAGGAAAATGGAAACCTACAGTAGCCTAGTAGTTTTCAGGTGACTTCGCTTTGATTCATACCTCTTTTCAAAATTTCCTGTGTAACCTTAGGCAAGTTGTTTAATTTCATGGTGCTTTCTCCTTCTTCCTGTAAAATGTCTTCTTTCTCGTAGCATCATTTTTCATCACCATGGAATTCATCCTAACTGCAAACTCCCAGCCCCACGAAAGCGCCAAGATGTCTGGCTAAAATAATAACATTTCACAAACGGAGAAAATAAATTGGAAACCATAGTACTTCTGGCATGTCCACTGCTAGCAAACTTCCTATCGCGTTCTCTAATAATTACTTCAGGTTGTACATTGTTGACATTTACTACAAGAAACAAAACAGCAATAAAAAGCAAATACCATGAAAGTAACAAATCTAAAATAAATAGGATACCTTGAATCACAATATCTACTGAAAATATCGATTCATTTCTTGAAATGTTTATTGTGTAAAAGATATATAATCTCATTAAGATAGCAATCTGTTATTCTTATTAATCAAAGAAAATTTAATTTTTAAAAATATTAGATTTTTTAATTTTATTTTACTGTATTTTATAATTTGTAGTTAAATCTGTGTGACATCAATCAAAATGCTCCAGTAGCCCCTAGTGATTTCTTGATTGGGACTATATGACACAAGAGAGTAAAAATGCACATCCTTACAATTAATAAACAGGTAAGATAACTGCAGTCAATGTCAAAAATATTTTTGCCTATGTGACAGGAGGTTGTTTGAATTAGAAAAGCATTTATTCCTTAAAGCTCTGTACCCAGATGCAGATACATTTTGATTTTTTCATATATTACAACATCTTATTCCACCACCATCACTGGGAAACAGCACATGCATTGTTACCTGCTCAGGAGAAAGCCTTCTTTTTTGTCATTTGTGTGCCCATAACCTCAGTGGACCCTGGAATCCACAAAGAGTCTCCTTGTGCTGCCACATGCTCAATGCAGATGGCATCTTCAGAGAATACATTGGCAGACACACACAAGCCCATATTTAGCATGTGCAAACAACATTTTTTCAAGAGATTGTAAGTCAGCCAAAGGCAGGTGTCTCTCACACAGATAACAAAACAGGTCTCTGACCTCGTGTTGCTCTTCTATTTCCCCTGCTTCCCAATTCCAAGTCTTAAAGTATGAAAACTCTAAGTTTTTCACACTTCTTTCATAAAGATGAACCTTCCTTTTCCACTTCCAAAGCTGATCTGTTGCAATTGAAATTTAAAATTATGTTCAGTGTTCAGCCAAAAATATCACTTTCAATTCAATCAACAACATATGAATGGGGAAAATAACCACACTGTAAATTTAACTTGCAAATGTAAATTCAAATGTAAATTGTTGAGAATATTTAAATGGCTTCAATGGGGATTGTCCCTAATACATCCGTTCTTTCACAGTAACTTTCCAAAAGTTTCACTCGAGGCAAAAGTATGCCGTCCCTGGCTTATGCAGATCGAGGATCTGTCTCAGTCCACTTCAAACTGGTGCAAGTTAACATTTCAAAGCAATATGTGATGTTTCAATAAAATGAATGCCTAAAGTGTCTGCTTGATCCTGTTTTGACTTATGAACTTTTGTTTCAAAACTGACATTCATATCTCTATGTGGTTTATAAAGTACATTAAAGATATATTTTGGTGAAACATTTTGCAGGCAAATGAATAAACTTAAATTCATGTATTACGAATTATACCTGTGCCAATAATTGTTTTGAACAAATGTCTTTGTGGAGGCTTCTTATTTAGATAACAGTGAGCAGTGAAGAGTAAACAAACATATAACAAACACTAAACAATTTTGTAACTCCAAATTGATTTTTCAGTTCCTCAGCTGTTACATCCATAGATTTTGATTATCTCAATTTAGAAAGCTTTAATCTATAGTAAATGTTTTTTCTTCTGAGAAAACAAAGTCGGTATCTTCTAAAGCCCTTACTAGAATTGTCAATTTGATAGAATTAGTGAAAATTAAGAATGAGGAGACTAAGGGTCAGGACTCAAATGCAATATTTGGATGAAATGCTTTTTTCTTCTTTTCATCTGTGATTCTCAAAATGATAGAATATGTGCTTGGGAAGAAACATTTTGCATTACATTGATCTACATGCTGCAAAACCTGGACATTAAACATGAGTACTTAGCACATGAATTTGTACTTAACTTGGAGTATATCCTGTATTTCCCACTCACACTAGAGATCCTTGTGATAAGAGCTTCATTTATATACCAAACACACCTGAAGTGCTCACATATGGAAGTACAAAGGTAGAAGATGTACATTTTTAGTCAGATATTCATATTTATGTATATGTCTGGATCAAATGCATTTGGGTGAAAACATCTGCTCAGCAACATCAAACTGCAAAACCAACATGTCTTGTGATTTCAGCTTCTAACAGCAATTATTAGAAAGATTATTTCAGTTGTAGAAATGAAAAAGTAAATATGTCATCTTGTATCTGCTGCACAGACAAATCAATTTTCAAACATTTTCATTCTTTTTCTATGTGAGTTTGGACAAGTTAGCTAATAGAATGTTTCTTTTCAAGGATATCAAAATAGAAAGTTGAAATGGACAGTAAAATACATTTTACCCAGAAATACACTATATATCCTTCCTATTTTGCTAACAGTTGATTTTGAGTAATGGACATTTATCAGTGGAATTCTGTTCAAACAAAACATCCCCCAACACATATTAGTTCATGTTTCAAGCATATATACTTAAAGCTATGTATTTCTGCAGTTATGTATACCTGACTGCTCTCAGGATATGGCTGTGATAGAGTGAAGAAGTTAGAGACTCCTGAGCTAGACTCCTGAAAGGAATGGTAGAATGAAGATTAGTGTGGCTGTCTCACCAGGTGAACAGATATACCCTGCTTTTTAGCAGACATTGTCTGACAGGCTGGGATATCATGTAGTCTTGCAGTCTGCTCTGCTGGACAGCCAGACCACTAGTGGTAATCAGACCAAACCAGAGGTAGCCTCAAGCAGACAGGGTCCTGGCTTCCCTATCTTCTCTTATGAACAAAAGCACACCCTGGGGCCCAGATCTGATAACTAGTTTTCTGATTTCTCTATGAAACCATCACTTCCAGGATGAGTACAACATCTAAATGATGCATTTTTCCTCTGAAGTGAAATACATTTCTGAACATTTTAACATTTCTACAGAAGTGAGAATATACAGCTGAAATAAGACATTATTGTATCTCATAATGATCACAGCAGCTAAAGATGGAAACCTCTTATCACATCAGCTGTTTCACCTCCCTGCTTTATAGTACCTTAGAGAAAATATACCAGTCCCAGCTCAAGAGCAGATACTTTCCATTTCCTAGGTGTCATTCAAAGAGCCTAAAAGAAATAAAGTGGAAAAAAGCTACTGAAAGGGAGGCTCTCTACTTCGTGATTCAGACAGTAGTGAATGTGAGGTGTGTAGTCTTGCTGCAGGTTTGAACTTGCAAAGCTTTCTCCTTAGTTGAAAGGTAAGAGCACTCTCTTTCAGGAGTAGTCAGCCTAACTGTTACATTTTCCCATAATCACATAATAAATTTCTCTTAGTCCTGCAATTCTTTTAGAAAAGTGCATTATGGTATCCAGTCACAAATTACTGGATAGTCTTTTTGAAAGAATTGCATTCCTGCAGCATAAAAGGATCTCCACAATACAGGTCAAGATCGAAGATATTAAGTTCCTTTATAGATGCCACTGAAGAAGAGTATAGCAGGCTTAAATAGCATAACATGCAGTGAGCAGAAATAAAATATAAACCCATTTCATACACATTACATAAAAATATACCAGAGATGTACCAGGAGGGTGCTGCAGAGATATGCTGATGTAGTGCATTATATCATCAATGTAAAACAACTAGCTAACACCATAAAACTGAAAGAACATTTCATTTAAAGTACTCCGGGAAGAATATTTCAATGTGGTAGTTGAGACACAGGAAGCCATGACAGCATACATTTAAATATATAGCTGATTGCATAGCAGATTAAATTCCCTCTGCCATGTATAGATACAGAAAAATCCCATCTGACATGTAAAGCTTGAGAATCTGCATTTGTGTGGTAATGACTCCGTACGCTGTTGATACGATAGAACCAATCAATTTTTTTCATATATAGTGGTGCCAGGTAACTAACCAGATCTAATAATTCATTGACCGAGGCTGCTGATGATAATCACACATTAATGTCCAGTTTTACAGTGCTACGCCCCAGACTAAGAGAGAGACAAGGATTGCAAAGGATTGGGTTAAAATGGTCAGACTCTTTGCACATAAATAAAGGACAGTAAACTGTAAATGTGCTTGCTGTGTGTTGCATGGCAAAAACACCCTCTGTATTAGTTTTCCACCTCATACTGTAGAGGATGTCAGTGACAGAGTTCTTTAGTGGAGGTTGAAGTTTTTTCTTATAAGCTATCAAATTTAGGAAGACTAAGGTGACAAAAAACAATATTTAAAATAATAACTGCTGTGGCTTTATTTTCTGCAGCATTTCATTTTATTTTTATATTTCTAAGATTTAGCTTTAAAGCTCTTCAGCTCTCTCTTATTGGAGGATAAGATAAGGAAAAAACAAACAGCAGTAAAGAAATAGGCTGAAATTAATCACACAATGTTGGGAACTGTTGCACAAAGCCACCCCGCTAACCTGTTGACAGATTGCTGGCTGTCATTCAAGATACCTCCCAGCAGGTCATTCCAGAGCTTTAAATGCTGGACCAAAGAATAATGACTGGTTATTCAAATGTCCTTAACATCTTGTTTAGATAAACAGGTTTTCCTTAGTGTTGAAATTTCCAAACAACTTTGTAGTAGCTCATCAGGCAATGCTTTTCTTCAACTTAGTGGCAATATCTGCAACCGAAACCCGTATTTTTCATCTCAACAGCACATTCACTTGGAAACCGCCTGACACTCCGCACAGAAAAATGAATAAGAATACTTAATTAAATTTACAGGATGGTTAAAATGAAGTGTACAGTAGTACTTAGAACGATTATGTCATGCATTCCAAAGTAGCTCCAGTTATTCACAGTTTAATAGACTTTAAAGACAGAAAACACCATTAAATCTGTCTCACTACATTACATTTTATCCCATTATGTCTACATTGAAGACAATTACAAAAGTTTGACAAAATCATCATATCTTTTTTTATAAACTCTATCTTCTAGGAAGGCAATCAAATTTAACCAGGAACTTAGCAAAAGAAGAGGTTCTCTTGGTAGTTTACACTAATGGTTAGTCATTCTCTCTTTTCTAAACAAATAAAGGTGTGTTTAATATGTTTCTAATTTCCTTGCTTTCAGTTTCCTGTAGCTGGCTCTTGTTTTGCACTTCTCTGCAAGGTTTAATAGCTGTTTACTAGGCAGGTACTCATATAACTCTGGTTATACACTGTAATTAAGTCATTTTGCAATCTTCTTCTTGATAAAACTAAGCAGACTGATTCTTTAAGTTGGAACCATAATATATGCCTTCACTTTTTAATTAAGAAGCTTTAGAAATAATTTCCTTTTCATTTTCCTTTTTTTTCTTAGTGTCCTTCATATGCTAAGGTAAAAATCTTGGACTGCTTTCACTCACTCACAGCTCCACCATTTTTGTTTCCTTGGCATATGAAAACTGATGCTGAAATTCCAGAACAACGTTGAAATTTAGTCTTCTTAAAGGAGTTCATAATGACAAGGATGGATGAAACTTTTGTGTTTCAAAACAAAAGGAGGGAACAAGTTGCAAAATAAGTCCAAAAATTCATGTAACATACTACATAAATGTGAATGTGTGCTGAGTTGGGTGCAGCAAAGTTGTCTTTAACCAAGCTGGAAAGCATTTTGCCAGTAACCACAAGACAACATCAGCTATACAGCACTCTGCACAGTGATAATGCAGAGAAGAAAATTTGTGACTGAAGAGATTATAATAAACCCCATCTTTTTAAGACAATGCCATGATATACATACATATCAGTATGAAGTGCTCCCAGAGGTTCACTGTGCCTTTTCTTTCACAAAGAAAATCACCGTTTTGTGGGTCTTGACTAAAATTCTCAGTCTTCAGTCTGGGTGGAACTCATTTATATATTTCAGTGGCATAAATGAACACTGCTATTAAAAAGAAAAAATCACTTGGGACTATTTCTAGCACTACAAGAAAGGATCGACTTCACATAGTCATTCTTCTGATTTAGGCTTTTTAATGAAGAGTAGCTACTTTTTTAACGGCATTGTCTTGCTTGAAAAATGAATATTTTCCTCTCTAAGTGAATTCTATTATAATAGTAACCTCCTTGGAGGTTAAATGTGCAGCACACATAGAAAACAGCTGCACTTGCTAATCAATACAATGTATATGGGTAATGAGATGCTATTCTACAAGGGAAAAGAAAAGATGAGAAAAATGCTTTTGGAATTGTCTGTATGGAGTGTAGCAGTTTTAGTAATATCAGCAGACATACTTAGCCAGTTTATGGAAGGCTGCACCATTTTGTGTAAGCTATTATCAAAGATGCACTTTTACGTATAATTATTGGTGGGGACTCACACAGCAATATGTCTTCCTTTATTTTATCATCTATATTTTGTCTGCAAATGATTCACATTCAGTGACATAAAAATGCTTTGCCATTGTTATACATAAACCTCATCAATAGCTGATGAAACATCAGCAGAATCTGTTAAATGGACTGTACTAGCTTCTTTGCTTCCAATATGAACAAGAGCATGCATAAATAGCTGAATGTGCTGCATAGAGCATAATAAAATGATTTCTCATCTTATAAATATTCTGCTGAGAACCTGAAGGGAAGGTAAACTCAGTCCTTGAGTAATGAATCTGTTTCATCTAGGTTACCAAATCATGTACTCTTTAAGATGTCTCTTAGAAGAGACAACTAAGTTTTGAGTGTCTAATTACACTGTAGTCAACTATGGCAATGGAACAGGTAGCTTCAAACCAGATTTGACTAAAAAGAAGGGTTCATTAAAATTATCTGTATTTGACAACTCTTTCTTGCAAGATCAGCAAAGAGTATCAGGACAAAATCAAGGAGAATTAATTGACTTTTTAACAGCTTTCCTTTACTGGGATCTTGAGCAGAGCTGATTGATGCATCACAAGTAATGGGACTAAAGTGATTTTAGCTGATTTCAGCTTGGCATAAGGCCTGGTTAGAAACGAGGAATCTTGCATGCTTTTTGAGTTAGGGACACTGTTCTACTGCTTAGCTCCTTTTCTTAAAAGGACTTAAACTGGGAATAAACTGAATTATGTAGTAATTGGTGCACTGTGTTTAGGCATGTAGAATTGCATATTTTTTACACCCATATTCTCTGATTTTAAACCCAAGCAGTACCATCTTTTGCTATGTTCACTTGCTGACTTTGGTCGAACTGTTTCCTTCATCTAATGAGCAAAGCAAATGAGAAAGCACATAGTTTTCAAGAAACCTATCCTGCACAATTGCTTGAATCTTAAAACATTTGCACACCAGCATAGTACCCTTGACTCATGTTCAGGCTATAAATTTCAATCATCTCCTCTGAAGAAGTTAGGAAGCCTCTAAGATTAAGGGTAAATTTCTGCAGAAGCAGCATTGTCTGCTGTGTGCACCTCTGTGGTGTTTTGCTAATCTAAGCAACATCGAAATGCTCACATGATTTGATTTGATTTAATTTGATTTATTTTGAAATTATTTAATTTGGCTCTCACTTTACTTCATAAATTAATATTTGCAAATCTACCTATAATAATTTAGCTACTTCCAACAAACATGTCAGCCTTAATTTTTAATAGATAACAAGTGCTTTCCAATGTAAAAGAATCCACTTTAAATAAACACCATTACACAATAACTAATTTCACTTGATAGTCCTATTTCAAATTACTAAATCACTACTATGAAAAAAAAAAAAAGATGTGAAGAAAGATGCACTGTTATTCTTTCTGATATTTGCAAAACTGTTTTGGCCACTAAGCAGTGATTTTTGTTGTATTTGACTGTTAGCTCAATGTGGTAACATATGCATAAATTATGCATAGCTATCTGATCAACAGGTGAGGACTGCTGACAGTTACTGAGGTTATAATGATCTCCTTGGTGTCTGGCTCAATTTTACTCAGTTGTAAAAGTTACTTTTTTATTTTTTTAAACCATTTCAACAGTGTTATAGGCTTCATCTTTCATTGCTTGTATGTGTATCCTACCTTCTGAAACCTTGTGGAAAGGGTTTGGTGGTGAACAAAGAAATACATTCCAAGACACCTTTTCTCTTTCGCAACCTTCACTGTATGTGCATTACTGTTAGCTTTCTGTCTTGTTTTGAATGTCCTTTAAAAAAGAAAAACAAACACATTGTGCCATGCAAATTTCACCAAGTAAGTACTTATCCTTCCATTTAGACCTATACATACAAGAATATAACTTTTGCAGGTGTTTCAATTTCTAAGTTGACTCTTTTAAATCTAGATCTTTCTGTTTGCACTATATGCAGTGATTTGAACTAAAAGCCTCTAATATAAATCAGTCAGTCCATATAAATGTTAGTTGCATTACGTTGTGCTGTAAAAATTGAAAATAAAAAATCTATTTTGTTCAGATGTCAACCCAGCTATGAATTCTGCACTGAAGTCTTTCCCCTCCTTAAAACTACTGTGTATGCAGTAACTGGGGTCACTAGTTAGATGTGTCATGTATAGACATCTTCTAAAACCTTATTTGCTTCAGTCTGCTAGACTGTAAAGGATTCACAAGACTATTAGAGGTGCTTGAGAGTTGGACTTGTGTTACTGTAGAATAGGTAGCAGTGAATGGCAGACAGCCAGGCAACAACATGGAAGTGGATGTGTCTGACATGATGCATCGTAATACTTGGAAAAATATTCAGCAATAGGAGTATTTAAGAGTTGTTTTCAAAGCTATTAAGAAGTGTAAGCAAAATGACTAACCGCAGACTTGAAATATTAGATGTAGAATATAATCTTACAAAACCAAAACAAACAAAACTATTGCATATAAAAGATCATGTATTAGAGCATTGTACATTTTATAGAGAAGGAAGAAAAGAAAAAGCAAATAATTATACAGTCACTGTTATTGTTTTCTCAATTCCATTTCCATCCAAATCTGAGTTCTGATTTCTACATAGACAATTTCTCAGAAACTAATATAAACAATTTTATCTAAAAGTTACAGTAGTCCAGGACAGAGTTCACGTACCTATTCAAAAGTACATTTGATCTTTAATGCACTCTAGTTTTACTTTAACTTTGAAGCTAGTCCAATTATTCATAATTACAAAAATTAAATTCAGAATATCTTAGTTACAAAAATATGTTAAAAACTGAAAAATAAAATGCATTTTTTTAAGGTAATAGATGTCAGTACTTCTTAGGTCACAAGAACATTCTGCAAGGCATTCCTATATACTGGGCCATTTTTTAGTTATGTATCTTCCTGTTTAGAAGCCTGGAATTGATAAATTTTCAAGACAGAAAGACATCTTTAATCCTGCACCTTGTGATTTTTAGACAAATATTTCTCCTAGATAATTTCAAATGTCTGGCTACCCAGCAGACTGCTCAGCCTGTTTGCATCTGAAAATACAGGTTAGTTGCTTTTTCTTGACTCTGATTCACAGAGGTTTTGTGCCTAGAGTGGCACTAGAGTCAGCAATGTGCCCAGGCAGCCAAGAGGGCTAATGGCATCCTGGCCTGAATCAGGGATGGTGTGGCCAGCAGGGAGAGGGAGGTTATCCTCCCCCTGTATTCAGCGCTGGTAAGACCACACCTGGACTATTGCATTCAATTCTGGCCACTCAGTTTAGGAAGGATGTCGAGGTGCTGGAGTAAGTCCAGGTAAAGGGGCTGGAAGGTAAGCCCTACGAGCAGAAGTTGATGGAGCAGGGTCTGTTTAGCCTGGAAAAGAGGAGGTTCAGGGGTGATCTTGTCACTGTCTGTAACTACCTAAAATGTGGTTATAGTCAGGCAGGGGTTGATCTTTTCTCCCTGGACATTGGAGACAGTACAAGGGGTCACAGTCTTAAGCGCCATTGCAGGATGTTTAGACTTGACATTAGGAAAAGGTTTTTTACTGAAAGAGTGATCCGATTTTGGAATGGGCTGCCCACGGAGGTGGTTGAGTCACCGTCTCTGGAGGTGTTCAGGGTTAGGCTGGATGAGGTGCTGAGTGGCATGATCTAGATGTCAGATGTTAGGTTTACTTGGTTGATTGTAGGTTGGACTGGATGTTCTTTAAGGTCTTTCCCAGCCTCATCATTACTGTGATAGTGTGATACTAGGATTCATGCTGATAGTGCTTAACTCCACAGTGCACAAGTCCATTTGTGGTTCTAACAATAAGTATCAACTTTGAATTCCTCTTCAGTGTCTTAAGAACTTTCCCTTTTGTTATTTCACAGCCCTTAATTTTGGCACACAGACCTAAAAATTCCTTGGAAATTGCTGAAAGTAGGAATTAGTGTAATGTTAAGTATGATCTAAATGTCAGGCATCAGGGTGAAAAGGATTGGTTTTTATCCAAATGCTCTTGATGATTTCTTTGAAAAAAGCATGTAAGAAGTTTGGGAGAACTCATGCCTAAAGAGAAGAGCGCTTTCAAAAATTCCACATTTATGGAATTTTGCTCCTTTTTCTTCATTGGAGAAAACACTATGTGAGTCCTCTAATCTAGCAAAGACTGGTGGCATGACATTTCTGGTTTTGGCTTTCCTTTAATTATGTTTTACACTGACCCTCTTGTGTGGAGCCATGTACCAGAAAGCACAGCTTTGATAGCAGTGTTTACATGAATGTTTGATAAGCATCTGTCAGCCCTTAGCACTCTACAAGACTGTGTAACACAAAAGACAGCCAGAGAACCCTAGAACTTTTGCCACCTGAAAGCATAATCTGTGCTTTTTCTGAATTTCAAATGAGCATAGAGATTGTCCTTTTGTTACTCGAAATGCAATGTATGTATTATTTAGTCCAATAATATATTTATCAGAAAAGGTGGCTGTTACTTTTCATAAAAGTCAGGAGCAATATCAAGTTGTCTTGTATTATATATTTCTCTTACTAAATTTGCTTTGATCCTGTTGGATAAAAAAAAGCAGACAGATAAAATTGAACAGCTGACAAGACTATTGACTACATCAACATGAGTAGTAAGCAATTACTTGCAAACATTTTGACAAGTTCTGATTAGATTTTTCATTTCGATTGTGCTCTAAAATCTTTTGGTTTGCTTTCTGCAGAACCTTCAAGATTCAAAGCTTTGTTTTTATTTGTGTTAACAAAGCTAGCAGTTAAACTGACTTCTGGTTAGCATGCATGAATATAACTCCCAGGTCTATCAGTATCCAGCTGTGTGACCTTGGATTTAGATGAGTGCCTTTTTATAGTCATTTACATCTAAGAAGATCTTTAGAGATAACAGAAGTGAACAAACGCTGAAGTGTCAGACCGCTGAGGTTATCAGAATGTTTTTGATGTTGTTGGAAATTTGGACTGGCTTTTGTGTCTTTAACAGCTCAAATAACCTTTATTGAAGCATGCAATTGTCTTATATAGCAGCTGTCATTCTCCTTCAGCTATCATACACACCGACCTGTGTCCGCTCACAGCAAGAATGAGCAGCTTCACCTTTTCAAGGTCCTCATTGCAACTCCCCACCTGGCTCTGTCCTTACTGTTCCTTTCCTTGAGTTCTTGATCCAATATTAACACATTCCCTTTGGCTTCTCAGTGCATCCTGTTTTCTCTGTCTATATGAAGAGTGAATATTCATGAGGAACAACATGTCTTTGATGTCTTGATGTCAGGCACATTGCCAGTTCTTCTCAAATACAGATTTATATTATTTTGAGAAAATTGTTAAAATCCATTTATTTATAGATTCTGTTTTAAAATAGGAAGGAAAGAAGTCCACAAATGCATGACTCAGTGTACACTATTTGGCCAGCCCTGTGCTCTTTATTCACTTTTGTAAATCACCATGTTTATTGCTTGTTTATTCTGCAGAAAAATCAGAAATGGAATTTTGTAGGATCATGTGCATGAAGAATGTTGTCTTTGTTAATTTATTCTTCGCACAGCTGTTCTACAACTCAGTTTCATCTATGGTGTAACTCCATTTATGTTAATCTAAAGAAGAGAAAACACGGTAGTTATCCTGAGTGAATTCATGGTGAAGATTTAGGGTGTTTAGGCACACTGAAGAAATTTTAATAATTTCACATTATTTGAGCAAATATTCACACTGTGATGCCAGATAAAAGATCCTTACTTAATCTAATTTAAATAGAACCTCTTATTTTATTATGTGAGGTTTCCACCCTTGTCTGTGTCACAATTCATGCTCATATCTCATAGCTCTCAAGGGCCAAGCGACACAGGTTAATTTATTGGATTTTTTTTTATCCTTCAGTTCTTCAAGAAGTAACACTGCCTGACTTTATTTAGACTTTGTTGGCTGCAGAGTTCGTTCTTTACGCTGCCAAATATCAAGCAGTGTGAGACAGTACCTCCTTTCTCCCACCTATGTGGCAAGGGAAGGTCATCTGAGATTCATACAGGCCAGCAAAGGGAATGGAAGAGACCTTATTTAGCATGAAATGGCATGCAGAGTAGCATTTACAGGCACATACATACCTACTTCCAAACTGCAGGATAGTTCCTGATAGTCTAGTGGCTACACCACCTATTTTTAAGTGTTCTATCTTCAGAAATAAAAATGACAGCTGTCCAGCTGTGTTAGAGAATGAATTCTAGGGAATTCCTTTGTCTTTTTATTAAACAGGATCAACCTAAGTTAGTACCTTTGCCATTCAACTGTTGGCTCATTCATACTGTTCCATCCCTGTGTCCTGTGTGTGAAATTAACCTCAGAATGCAAAAATGGTCAGAAAACAACAGGTGTGGATTAGAGAAGCTTCTAAAATACAGGAGGAGAGAGAATAAAAAAGCAACATAATATTAATGGGCATGTAAAAATTCCGTTCAATGCTTGAGGTGCCATTGTTTAACCTCCTTAGCAAGCAGTGCCTTAGTGTTCCCAGTTTGAAGCCAATTAGCTTTTTGTTTCAGACCAGGGCTTTGTATGTTCAATTCTGTTCTCAATTACACTACTATGTATTAGAGGTAACTCTGCTATCTTGAAAGGAATTTTCTATTCACACCAGTGTAACCAAGATTAAAATTTGCTCCTCAGAATTGTATTTAAAAAAAAAGGTTGAGAGGTTGTGAGGATTTCTATATATATTGCGTAAACCAATGCGAGAGAAAACATGCTTTAAAGACAGTGTTAGTTCCTTACAGTATCAGAAATAGTTCTTTGTTGTCTTTAAAACCTATTTTAAGTCGATCACAGATTTTTAAATTGGCACATGTGCTTGTCAAAATATGCTGCTCTAAAATTAATTTTCTTTCAAGAATGTTTTCTGAATATTGCAATCAATTAAAAACATGCTAATTTACACTCCCCAAGGCTAGATATCTAATCTTTTCAATACTTTCTAACACTACCGGCAATTTTCCCCAGCACATTGGAGTAAATAGAGAGAAACATGGGAGCAGATTTCAAGTACTCTGTAATGCTTTTTCTTAAACAAACAATGAGAAAATTGCTAATTAATATTTTCCATTTTTGTGCACAAGCTGTGAAATTGCACAACTAGCTGAAACTAATGAATCACAGAAACTCTCAATCTTGAGGGGAGTGAAATGCATGAAAATTTAGTACTTGTAAATCTCAACTACATAATTTTCACAAACAATGAACTCATCAGAGTCACAAACACCCAGATATGCATTCAGTAGTTGCAGGTGCAAAACAGCAAGTGTCAATTTTGCTTGTAGACTTGAAAATGGAGACTTTCAGGAAAATGGTGTTTTATACATGCAGACTGTAGGATGCCTATTAATGGACTAGCAGTTTGAGTGCTCATACAGGACCTTGATTGTCACTTTGCTAGACCTGTTCTAAAAGAAATTTCTCTCATGACTGACTAGATAAAAACTCAGTGAATTTTAGGAATGCCATGTTTACAGTCTAATTCCTACTAGACTGTAGTAATCCTGAGCTTACTTGCACAACGATAAGAAAGACTTCCCTTGCAATTCCCATTCATTTCTGGTGAAGAATGATTTAGCCACCATTTATGTTAGAATCATGCAGGGAAGTTTCCCAACTATTGGAACACAATCATCTGTTAAAAACTCTGTGGTGCATTTCTGGCTCTGGATCAACCATGACTCTCCCAAACAATTGCCATGCACAGTTGGGAGGTAAAACAGGCCAAGGACTAGTCCTATTAGGAAGCTTGGATGATGTCACCCTTGTCGGAGAGTGGAAGAGTGTAATAGCATGGATGTAGGATATTCTGTTCCAGCTGGCCTTACTGCTGCGAATGGTCCCAGGAATGTTTAATTTATTACTATAGATGTAGTCTATGGTGCCAAGAAGAAAAATTGAAAACAGCTGTCCTATGCTCTCAGTGCCCAAGCTGCCAGCCATGGGCAGGCAGTACAGGGAAGCAAGAAATTGCCAAAAAAAAAGAAAAGCCTGAGACAGATGCTTTGTTCCTGGGGTTGCTTGAGGAGATAAATATTGGGATTGTTTAGGTCTGAAAACTTGTTTGGGTGAAGAATGCAAGCAATAGTTAGGACAGTAGCCTGTGGTACATAGGAAATCAAAGCTTAAATTTAAATTCTGCCTGGTTCAGGCCAACTAATAAAGCTATTTAAACACTGTGCCCAGTGCTTCTCTGCAAACTGCTTCATTTCTTCCCATTGATTCTGTTTTACTTTGTTCAAAAGACAAAATTGTTAACTGGGACACAGGAAAGGCCTGGAGTCCAGGCCAGGTGGTGCCAAAGACAGCCTGCTGAGCACACTGTTGTCCCTGTGCTGGGTAATACCATGACCTAGCAAAAAAGGGTACAGTACTTCACACTATCACAGTATCACAGTAATGATGATGCTGGGAAAGACCTTAAAGAACATCCAGTCCAACCTAAACACAACTAAACCAAGTAAACCTAATATCTGACATCTAGATCATGCCACTCAGCACTTCTTCCAGACTAGCCTTGAAAACCTCCAGAGATGGTGACTTGACCACCTCAGTGGGCGGCCAGTTCCAAAATCAGATCACTCTTTCGGTGGAAAACCTTTAGTAAGGCTCAATTTCACGAAGTTTCAACATTTTCTGTACAAAAAATCATATCTTTCCTTACACATAATTCAGGGGACAAAGCCAAGTCTGAATGGTTTGTGTACAAGTTTATGTTTTCATTTGAAACTACTGCTGTTGTCTGTAGGTTTGTTTGTGCTCTGCAGTGTGCAAATCTTTAATCTGTGAGTGTGTGTCTTATCTCACAGTTAGAAGTTTTAACACCATTCTCCTTGACTGCTGCAAGGTAAGCAAGGCAGAGCACTGGTATTATACAAGATGTGGTTCTCGGCAGTTGTGGAAACCTGCTCCCAGACTTTATAGGCGAACAAAATCAGGAAGAGTCAGCAGTGTGTACTAAAGCAGTGCAGAGTAAGCCACACCTCCATTCTAAATGTAAATTCATCAGGCTAATGGTTTCTTGACCTCCTCATTATTTACAGCTTCATTTTATAGATATATTTGATGGCTCCAACAAACAAACAAAAAACCAGCATATTCACTGAATCCTTATTGATATGAAATTACTCACATTCATAACAATTGCAGTGTTAGCCCTACTGTAACAGGAAACTTCTGTTCCACAAATCATTTTTATTCCTGCCTTCTGGCTTGCAAGAAGCAGATTTTGTCAATCTTTTTCCTATGCCATGAATAATACTTGACTCATCTTTAAAAGTCAGCAACATCATTTGAGGCTGAGCCTGGCAGAAACTGAACTCGGAACTCATGCAGCAATTGATTGCTTTTGCAGCCCAAGTACTACTTTGCAGTGTTTTATCTTAAGCCAATGAACGAATACATCTTGCAAATAAACTATCTGACCCACTGTCAAAATAATTATTTCTGATCTTTCAATCTAAACCCCTGAGGAAATAGAGACTCATTTGCAAACCTTGTTTAAACCTAGCAACGCTGGGAAATAAGCATGTAGTATTGTTTCTATTTCCAAATACCACAGTGGCTCTGATGTAAGGAAAGTAATTTCCCAGAGAGACGCAGAATAAATGGCAAACTGGGGACTTGCACCTTGCAGTAACAGTCTTCAGAATAATGGTTGGAACAAAAAGTGGAAAAGTTAAAAATCTGTTGAGGTTAAACTGAAGGTTTGGGCTGAGGAAATTCAAAAAAGTGCGATACAATGACAAGTTACGCATCAACTTAATGTTTATTTGAGTTGAACGTTGAATTTTTTGTTGGTTTTCACTGCTTTTGACTAGTTTCGTTCTCTTGAGGAAAATCATGACTGCGATTTAAAAATAAAAGTACTTTGAAAAAAGTGAAAAGAAATTGTAGTACCATACATTTGTAGAAACAAAGCCTACTAACGCTTTTACAAACACCTACAAAATTCTGTTAATCTTGTTCCTGGCCAAACTTGACTACAAGTAACTTAGGTTCATTAGGAGTTAGATCCCAACATCAAATTCCATTTTTCCACTAATATAGAAACTTTTCTCTGAAAACATACTATCCAACTAATTTTTTTGTTCTAGTTCTCATCTCATTTTAGAGCTGCTGATCTAAAAGAGAGGAAAGACAAGTGTTCAAAATAAAAGAATAAAAATAACATCCTGGTTCAGAAGATTATTCAGAAGAATAAAAATAACATTCTGGTTCAGACTCATCTGCCAGGTTCAAGCAGAAGCATGTGAAATGCTTAGTTGATCTGTCATTGGCTGAGACCAGATCTGTAAGTTTTAACAGTGTAAGAAGGGTAGATATTACTTCAATTATAGATGTCATAGAACTGAGGTTTTCATTAACTTACCATTCCTTTACACCCCACACACCCCCAACTTTCTCAAATATTCGTAAGAGTCTAACTCTTCAGAACTCCTATCTTTTTGTATCCTTGCATTATGTAAAATCCTGATCACATTTCCTCCCAATTTACAAACTAGTAAAAAATGCTAGGAATTTTTATTGCTTTAATACTTTTAACATGCATTTATACTAGAATCTTTATGTAAAAGCCTAGATAAATCTCTCTCAGAACTTAACTTTTCAAATGGACTTCAATAGAGTCTTCAAAATGTGAATAAGAAAGAGGACATGGGTAAGCTTTCTTATTTATGCTTGCCTCCTTTTGAAAAGTCCCACCACCGTTGTGACCTCTCCCTCTCACATAGGCTATGACACACAGTCACCTCTCTAGTTTTCATATCTGCAGAGAGAATTTTTCATGACTTCCTTATTGTAGATAAGAAACATTGGAGAAGGGACACTTTTCAACTCCTACTTTGTGTTTGTTAGTCTTTCTTTGACCAATCCAAACCATAAAAGGGCTCAAATTCACACTGGCACTTACTGTACGGTAAACCGGGTAGAAAGAGGAAAAGCACATTTAGATCTCATTACTTAGAAGATTTTGGCAAATATTTTCTCATTTGTTGTCAGTTGTGCAGCTGATCAGAAGTAAAGCATAAAGCAGGATGTTGATATTGGGGAAATTGCGATACTAAAAGAGAAATTACTTATATCTACTGTTTCTTTTTAAGAACTGCTTTATCATTAATTTAAAGCTGAATGCAGCTTTCTCATGTAGTAATATATTAATTAAAATACTCATATCATAGAATCATTAAGGATAGGAAGGGACCTCAAAAGATCATCCAGTCCAATTCCTCTGCCACAGCAGGATCACCTAGACCAAGTCTGTTTCCTCTTTTGCTAAAATGCTGTCTTATGCATCTTCAGTAAGACAAAAACTCTTGCTCTTTGCAGTTCTCACAGCATAAGAGTATACAGTGTCATTTGATAAGCATGGAAATAAATCTACTGATTAACATTAAATTTGTGATTCTTGAGCACAAAGGCTAATATGGAGATACTTTTTTTAAAAGACCCTGTACAATAAGATTATAAAATGACCTTCACTTAAACCTTGAAATAAGTGCTTCACTGGAGCTGAAAGTAATTTCTAACTATTTGATGATCATGTATTTAAATGAGCTTCCCATTGCTATATTTAAAATTAGACTTTTCAAGCAGCAGCAGAAATGTCCCACTAACACTGTTCAACCTTCTGAGCCTGAGAGGTAAATTCTTCTTGACTGATTGCAAATGGAAAATGGACATGACCTTTCATATGAAACCTTGTTCGTTATGATCTACTTTTAAAATCATTCCTGAGTCCTGTGTGAACCATCTGCAAGTCATTTCCAGCTGCCACACAAACCTTATTTTGAGACATTTTGCTTGACTGTGATGATCTCAAGTTGTTTTTATACTGTGCAATCCTGGTTTTAGAAACAGGGAAATGAAACTACCCAAGTAGTTTCAATTCTCTGTGCAGACAGTTGTTAGGCCACAGAACATTAGGTGGTTGTAACATTTTTATATAAAATGGTGATCCATTACATGTCTTCTTGTGTGGTTTCATTAGAATAATGGCAGCATTTGCTGAATTAGTTAATTTTATTCCCTTTTTATTCAGATTCATAGCACACGGACCATAAAGATCACTCATGTCCTGGGAACATTGAGAATACCCATAGGAAGACAGAGCGACTTAGATATCTGCCATCACAGCAGCAGCTGACAATATTTATGAGCTCAGACTCTGACTATTGGCAAGCAATACAGAATGCAGCTTTTTAATCACCTGGAGACTGTTTCAGCTGAGCTGTTGGCCACTGTTCGTAGTGAGGAAACTAAAGAATAGAAGGTTCCCTCACAGGGCACCATCTGATGGGGCAACATTCAGCTCTCAGTTACATTAAGAGTGGCAGGACAGCGTCTGGTAACTGCTTAGTGGCACCAGAGTCTTGTTTTCTCAAGGAGGCAGAGGAGTTTCTGATTTGTCTGGCTCACCCCACCCCCCATTCCCCAACTGTGGGTGACAGCAGAGGCAGAGATTTCCTTAGAACTACAAGACTTTTAAAAAAAGATTGAAACACAACCCATATGTCATGTTGTAAAAAATGCAAAATATGCTGGATCTGTACAAGCGGCACACCAGGCCATATGCTTCAGACAGAACAGCTTGCATGCGTCTAGGCCTCCACACTGACTGCAGGAACTGAAAACAGTGGCTAGTCTACTCCACACTTTTCCACTTGTTAAATTTGTTTTGCTAAAGTCAGATTTGCATCTGAAGCCAAGAAAAAAATACAAGAAAAAAAGTCTTTATCAGAAGCTTGAAGCTGATGATTGGCTGCTTCATGCTGCTTTGATCAGCCGTGCTGTGACCAAGCGGAGTAAAACAACTGCGGGGTTTTCCAGGATAGTTGTTCAAATCCAGAGGTTCAGTCCTCAGGGAGAAATCTCTCCCAGTGTTCAGCACCAGGAGAATTCCAAACGTGGATGGTGTTGTGCTCCTTGCAGAAGGTGACACTCTGCCTTGTATTGCTGTCATCTCACTTTCCTGGCACTTCCTAAAAGGCCAATCAATGTTAATTCTTTTCTCGGACCTAATTCCCACACACCATTATCTTTCACAAAACAAAACCTGCATGAACACTGCATTAGAGGTCTGCTTCAGTCTGGTAAATGCCAGGAAATTCTAGAGTCATTAACCTTCCTTATTGAGCACAGTATTATGGAGGTCTTTGAACAGCAGGATATTTCACATACAGTATCCTACGTGGTACAAGAGCTAAAATATGCACAATTAAGCACGTTAATATTCAGTTTTAACCTTTGTGTTTCGATGATGAAATATCAAAAGAGCAGTTGAAAACTCCTTTTTATATAAAACAGTGCACATTTTGGACTATCTGCAAAAACAGCTTTTTGAAGAAAATAAGCAATTTCAGAATGCACCTAAACTTTCTATAGTAAATCTTCATTGAAAAGAGACAAAGAATTTAAAACTGTAAGTTTTTCACTGGTGTGCGTCTCAGACTGCCCATAAAACCAGTGACCATCCTCAGTAGTCTGCCAGCACACTTCCCAAATGCTATGGCAATTCTACAGAATTATTTCCCTTGATAAATAACTGTCAAGTCAAGATGTGTTTTGAACAGGACGTCAGACAGGATAACATTATGATGCCTTTTTGCTTTAACATCTTATGAATCTGTTCTTACCGAAGCAAAACCCTAAACTTCCAACTTATGATTGCAAATTTCATTTTTACATAGAATCTGAACTGAAGGAGGTTGCTTCATTTCCAGAAAGAATAAAGCAAAGCTGTTTCTGCTTGGTTTGGCTGATTTTTTATTTAAGCCCAGAGCTTGATCACTCGTCCTCTTTCCACTGCAGCTGTCAGTGAAAGATTTCTCCATGCCTACTCCTTATTATGTAGAGATTTTTATCCCTTCTAATCTATTTACTGAGGTGCTTTTCAAATGGTCTATTATTGTGCTGTCAACAATAAATGCGGTTAGCAAAACCTTGTCTCTGCACTAACTTTGCAACTTTAGAGTGAAATAGGTTAAAGAGTATCCGTATAAACAAGTCAACCAACAGATCTGAGGGAAAAGTGCTCTTCTACAAAGGGCAGAGATGTGCAGTTTCAGGCTGGCTGGCTGAAGCAGGAAATCCCTCCTGCAGACATGCTGCATCTCTTCAGCAGGATATGTGATCAGCCTCTGCCTCTGTAAAATCCATATGGTGCTTTCATACTGCCATGAAAGTTTGAAAGGAAGTACTCAGAGTGGAGCTAATCTTAACTAACAGGAAGCAAAAGCACACATCACTGGACTTGTTTCTGAGGAGGAACTCTATGTCCACAAATGGTATGTGCTGTGCAGAAACTGTCTTCAAAACTGTTTTCTATATAGCTTTGAAATAAACACATTAAACAAAGGGATATTCTGTACAGTCATGAAAATCCCCTATTAAAATATCTTTTCTGTTTGTATACTGATAGTCTAACAATTTCGTGTTTACCTGGATATGCATTGAGTTAGTAGTATTGTATCCACAGCATCTACCTTCCCTGGAAACGGCCAGATGTAGCAAAGTAGATTTTTACACGAAACATCAAGTATCAGGCTTATTTTCACCCTTAAATGAGATAACTGAGATGTTTTTGTTTCGGTTGCTTATATTTATGCTACTTCATAAAATTGGCAGACACAATAGACAGTTTGTGTATGTTATCAGTAGATTTCTGTGTTGGTCATAGGAGATGGGTAAAGTTTTCTTAGGTATTTTTGTTCTAGATTTGTCAAAATAGCGGAAAGCTAATATTTTTAAATATTAATTTCCTCAAAATGTGTTAATATTTACAGATACCTGTGCTCTTTTGTCACTCAAAAATAGTGATGTACTTGTTTTGAAAAGTATCTTTCTTGAACCATTCATTAAGTTCAAGGGTTCCAAAAATTATTCTGCTTAACCTTTTGTTGTATACAGATGCCTTTTGTTTTTTAATTCCTCAAACTAGTTCTGAGAAAAGGGGTGAAACAAGATCCATATTCTTGTAGCTTTATTGGAAGCAGCATTTCACCTTTGTTCTCAGGAAGTGACACTTTTCAATAACGACAGCACCCAGGTATTTCTATATATATCTAGAATTGAGTTTATTATGTTGCTAGCTATTGGTTCATCATTCTTATTTAATTTTCACAAATTTCTATTAAAAATCTAGCATGTTCTGCTTTCCAAGAATTATATCTCCAGAAGGGATCTGAAATTAAATCCAAATGGTAGTAAAGGAAGAAATAAAACATGACAAGAGAAAAATCAGCAACCCTTGCTAAACTTGCATGCCCTAAGATTAAAGAAGTAAAGCACATACAGCAATAATGCTGAGTCCTGCTATTCCTGTTATGTCCAGGGAAAAAGCTCAGCCAGACATCATCTGTGTTTTCTGAACTGAACATGCCAGTTACAATGAAGCTTAGGAGGTGTTCTGTTCTTGCTGCAGATGCGGAATCATTTATAGCACTGGTTTAAATTTGTCTAGCTACAGTGGTTACCATCCCCAGTTCTTCATCTCACTTCTCTGACATAAATTTACACTCCCACAGCAGGGATGTCTGGGCAGGCTGTGAAAGGCACGGCTGGTGATGAACCATCATAGTTTACAGACTGTTATGCTGACATAAACCAGCACTAACTTTAATATACTTTACATTAATATGCCTGGCAGGGGATAGGAAGGCAGACTGCAGGAATGGAAACTGCTTCAGCTGTCCCAAATTAATTCATTCTATATATGAGTCAAAGTCTCTTATGTCAACAAACTATCCAGATGGAAGATGTTGAAAGATAGCCCCTTCCTCTCTACCTCAGATGGAGTCAAGAAAAGATACAGAGTAAGAAGCTAACATTTCTGAAAATGCATGTACAAGGAAAGCCTAAACAAACTTCTACTTACTTTTGAGAGGAAAGTCTTGTAGAAAAGTCAGTAACCATTTAATTTTTTCACTGCATATGCCAAGTATTTGGGAAACCTCTCATACCAAGTTAATAGATGTCATTTCTAAGATAATTTTTCTTTTTGTGATTAGCCAGAAGATATTTTATTTTCCCTCAAATTCTATATTATGGCAATCATCCACTATTCCAGAGTAAGTTACAACCAGTACACATGTAGGACCCTGATATCAAAACAAACCTTAAGGGTAGTACTGTATCTATTTTAGCAGATTCTTCCTGTGTATTTTGTTGTGAATGTTCAGGTAAACCCAGTATAAATCCCAGTGTAAAATCCTGAGGAGGGTTTACTCTTGATTCTGGAAACAAATTTGAGTATCAGTCTACAACTATTTTAGCTGAACAATTCATAAAGTGACCAAATCTTTCCCTTTCTTCTTGTATGTATTTCTCTGTGTGTACAGCTAAGCTTCTGTATGTGAGATTCAATGAAAGAGGCTGAGAGAGCAAAAGAAGCTGTGTGAAGGAAAAGAGTTTTGCTAAGATTTGAGGTTCTAAAGAAATCTTGTTTTGGGCCTTTTTATGATTTGCTTTTAGGTTCATTGTCTCATGTCTGAGCTTAATTAGATGTATTCCAGAGAGGAATTAGTAACTACGACATTAATTCCTCTTGCATTCAAGGAAACAGATAGAGCAATGAGCATTTTTCTTTCAAACATGATCTCCTACTTGGGGCTAAAGGTGAATGCAACATTTAGTCCGAAGAGTCTAAATAAAGCAATTGTTTGCTCAAAATCATTCTCAAGAAAATTGGTTGTAAAACTGTTCATTTCTATTAGCACCAAAGTGTCTAGCACATTGTTAAAACCATAGAGTTCAGTGGGGAAGTGGCAGGGGACTCCATTCATTTTTACCACATGAAACCTGGAATAGTCTGTAACAACTGTAGCTCACTCAGCTGAGAAGAGAATGCTCTTTACATTTTATATACTAAGGTGTGAAGAAGGAATTGCAGCAGGAAGCGACTTTGATGAAGCACAGCAAAATCCAGTCCCACTGCATTTACTAAGAGACACAAAGAGAACAGACCCTAAATCAGGTCTTTACTCTTAGCCTAGTGTAACATAATTCAGAGAAACAGCCTGCAGAGAAAGATCCCTTTGAAGAGACTACGCACATCTGTAAAATGTCTTCATCTACTACAAAACTGACAGAAGTAGGATGTCCTGTTGTTTCATCTGAATGGATGCTGCTTAGAAAATCGCTTCCAGGACACACACAGTTCTAAGAGCAATGAAGGGGCTATAATGTAGAGACTTTAGGAAAAAGAAGTGCATGTACAGCAGATTGCTTGCACCCAGGGGTCATATGCCCCAACTCAAGATGCCTGCCACTGTAACAGTAAGAATCGACTGGTTTTAATTTACAAGAACATGTTTGAAAACAAAACAGGGAACCAAAAAAGAAGGCAAAATGCGTCTTCTCCCCAAAAAAGGTAATTTTTCATATTAACCTTTTGTCATAAGGAGAAACAATATACATTTATTTGCCTAAACTCTTCTTATGGCTTTTAAAACAACAGACTCTACAAAAGACAATATTTACAGCATGGAAAATGTCAGAAAAGAGTCTTTATATTTGACTATATCAAGGATTGTAATGAAAATACAATGTGAAATTTTCAAAACTATATAATTTATGTTTTTTAATTAAAAACCCACACAGAAAAAAATATATAAAATATTAAATATAGTTAGAATACATACAGAATACTCATCTAAACCTCAGTGTAGCACTTTGCAGAAATGCAGTTTCCACTGATGCTGGGTTATCATTTTTCATGCATTTCACATGTCCGAGTACATGGGGTTTTCCTTTCTTTGCAGCAAATACCTCCACACAGAAATAATTCCTACCGCACCTGGTATGAAGACAGTTAACCCATAGGGTTATTTTGCTGAATAAGTATTACTCAGTGGCAACCTAATTTAAGCCGTGATTGTGTATCTATACAACATTTTGCATGAACCTGAAGTGTTTCTGGAACTACTGACGAGTTACTATTTAACATGAGGGAGAAAGTGAAGCATATTGCTGCATGTCAGTCTTATGAGAGAAAAATATTACCTGTTATCTGCTTATATCTATTTTCTAGGCATTTTTTTCCTACAGTAAGCAAAGAGTTAAAAATATTGTTTCCTAATTCGGATTTGAATTAATGATTCATATACAAATCCATTTACACTTTTTTCTACTACAGTAAGTAGTAGTTTAAGTTTGAATCATGCGCTTGAATGTTTCAATTATAATTCAAGACTAATGGGTATGAAATATGCTTGCATTGGTGAATTTCAGCTGAAGTATCTCTAGGAATGCTTTATATGCAAGGCAGAGATATTAATTTTATCATACTAGCTTTGTCACTTATGCATTAGAATTAACATTCTGGGTTAGAGTCTCTGCAATAGGAAGGTGATTCTTAAATGTTTGCTCAAAACTTGGGTTTCAGTGGATATGAACCATCTAAATATTTTGTCATAGCCCTTTGTCAAATTACTGTCAGGTTCTGTTAGGTCTACAAAGAAAATTGCAGGGCAGATTTTCTTTTACTGGATGCTCACTTAGCTACTTCACAAACTTGATTTAGTCTGGTTTAGTTTGAGGGGAAAAAGAAAAAAGAAAAACCTTTTAATTTTCTCCTAGAGGTGCTACAAATGGCTCTAAGTTGAAACATCAGGGAGATAGCAAGACAGGTTGGACTGTTTTGCTTTGTTTCATTTGTTCCAGTCTGTGAACCAAGAAGAACACGTTATTGTCGTCTTTGTTGAGACTGTCTGCTGTGTGTGTCCATACACTCATAGATGAGTAGCAGAAAGTTCTAGGAAAGTCTGTCACGGACTGAAGCTTGAGACTTGTTCTTACAGACTTAGCATTTTCATGGTAAAGTCTTTCTTCCCATTAAGCTTTGTATTATCGTACGATCAATCAGGCAGGAGATACCACCTTGCCTAAGTACAGGCTTTCTTCTTCGTACATTTTATGCTCTTTCTTTGTACTCAAAAAAACATAATATTGGTTTCAAAGGGAGAAAGATATTCATTTTAAAACTATCCATGAAAGGCCATTAATCTTGAGACAATTATTGAAACATTAAGTATTCTTCAAATGCAGCGGGGAAGGTTAAATTATCCATTTTCAGAGTGTTATATAAGCGAATACCGAATCACACATGTTATTTCTGAAGTAAAAGTACTCAAACTTCCATTTAGATAAAGCTATCTTTAATGCTGTCATTAATGCTATCATAATGAATTATTGCAAAATCCAGGGAAACATTTTCTCTAAACATTCTACATAATCATTTATACTGAGTTTTATGTTGCCAACCAATATGTTAAAGATTCTGATATTAAATATAAGAAGTATGCAACCATAAAACAGTAAATAAGATCTTATGAAAGATAACTCAGTGTTTCATTACCATATTCAAAGTAGATGTAATATTAGGGATCACAGTCTCGAAGAATAATTTAGTCCAGGAGGGACCTCAGGTCTTCTAATCCAGGCCTTGATTCAAAGCAGAACAGGTTGTTGAGGGTATTGCCCAGTTGATTTCTTTAGTACCTTTAGTACCAGGACACTTGGTCCAATCTGTGACTCCTTTCACTGTAGGGTTTTTTTCTTTCTAATTGGGAGTTCACTGAATAAGTTTACTTCCATTAATCCAGAAATTTATTAGTATAACTTTGTGTTCTTCTGAACTGAAAAAGAAGAAATACTTGCCTGGGCTAGTTTCATGGCAGTCTGGAAGACTGAGTTATTTTTATAGTACTTTAATTGGACTCCTGGATTCACAAGTGTCAGAACCATGAAATAAAAAAAAAAAGATATACATGCAGTTGTCTTGCAGTTGTCTCACAAATTGAGAAACTAATACACATGTGTAGAAAATGTGAATCGTCTTTGTTTATGGTCCAATTGAGTTTAATGAATATGTTCAAGTAACATAGCATAGCTAACCCTACACATATTGCTCAGGGACAATGGGGAGGCACTCCACTTTATTATGTCACCAGCTGTAGACAAAGCCATGCCATTTCTGTCTGTCACACATTTTCTTTGCCATTTTTGAAATCACACTTTAGTCTCATCTCCATCTGGGGCAGAAGCAGGGGTGTTGCAACATTGCAAGTAAAACTACTTTTTCTTTTTTATTTTATTTGTATTTTTAGCTTGATTGGATGATGAGAGCTCTGAAAACGCCATGACATAGGCTGGGGTTTTGATGGTTATAGAGAAAGTCTGCAGATGCAATAGGTTGACCAACTGCACAGCAAAACGAAGCTTGGGATGACAAGTACTACATTAGCACAGCTCATATGGGAAATGACATTTTTCTAACAGAGATAGATATGCCCTGCCTGCTGCAGCCAAACAGGGCTTCTTCAGATCTGTTCTTTGGCTTTTTGAATATGTAATCATCAATTTTATACATGTCATTAGCACATTTTGTGGAAAAGAGGAGAAATGGTAAATCAGATTATGCCCCAACATACAAATGTAAATTAAGAGTTTGGCATTGTATGTGAACTATACAGCTAAACAGCTTCCATAAAATCAATGGGAGATAACAGTTCAGTGCTAATTATGCTGAATTTGATTGTCCATCCTAAGAGCACAAGTCAAACGCAGAGATGTGCGTGAACTTCTGCTTCATCTAGAAACTGATTTCAAACTGCTTGTTAAACCTCCAGTTCATTCCATCTATGAAATTAAGTATCTAATATCAGTTACCTTTATGATCCGTTAGGAGAAAAATGGAGGCAGAACAGGAAGGCTCACTTGTGAGGAAATGTTTTATTCCACTGACTGTCCAGGAATTCTAGGACGATCAGGCCTCTAATTTAAGCACCTTGATGATGTGGAGTGAATCTGGATACTCATGCAAACTCTCCAAACCAATGGAATGTACACATGATTTGAGGATTGCAACCTCACATATTTCATCTCCCCAGATTACAGAGCCCCTTATGGATTGTTATCATTCTGTTGTGTCCTTTTCTGTCCATTTGTCTCCAGAGAGAAAAAATGTCACTTTTCTCCAGTGACAGCATTTTGTCAATTGCATAAGAAAACATGGTAAAAAGGAGCAAAATTTAGTGTCCTCACTCAGAAAAGGTTTATTAATTTGAAGCAGAATATCAATAAACAATGTCCCACTATCACACTTTACATAATTGAGGTGTATGGTCCCAAGGAAATATATCTAGAACCTTTTAGAACCCAAGGCAACTTTATTATCCTCTTTTTCTATGTAGCCACTTCCACCTCTGCTCAGCCTAATATTTCTCTTCCAGATAGTACAACTAGAAGGGCTTCAGAACATTTCTTCAAATGTGGTGGTCTTTCTTTTACTACAGTGCTAGTAGCATTTTGCCAGCATCCAGTGGCACATGTGAAAGCCTGCTATTAACATAGAGGAATCAATTCAATCCTGTGAGAACAGAATAAATGAATATTTTCCAACAAATGTAAGCAATAAATAACTTTTACATAAACAACTGTACCTTCAGATCACAAAGATCTCTATAAAAGGAGCTTTGTCAATAGTCATATTTTACAAAGGTAGAAGCTGATAAATAGAAAAACAATTTCCTTGAGATGATGCCCAAATTTACTGTTCGTTCTGACAAGGAAGAAAACAGTTTTCCAAGAATTATGCTCCTTTGAAGAAGATTTTGCTTATGTGACAGTCGAATTCTTTAACTCCTGAATATATAGACACTTAAAACAGAAATGTGGAAGTGAGACAGAAGAACAACAGTGATAAAGGAATTCTAATTAATTCCATCAAAGTGATATATAAAAAGTGCAAATGTTTCAGTTTCACAGTTTAGTTCAGTCTTCAGCTTTTTAATCATAAGGAAGGGTTGTTTTTTTAAAGGAAAGAAAATGATATTGAACAGAAAAAAATTCATTGCAATAGTCATTTTATCAAGAAAAAAATCATAGCTATAGAGTGACGTTCAAGTATTGTCAAAGTTCCTTCTGAGATATATACCTTTTTAACTTTTATTGCAAGAGATAGAAGGGGAAGTTTTACCAACCCAACAATTAACTTATAAATAACATTCCTTGAGATGGTGAATAGGATGGGCCCCTCTGGGCAGTCAAAATCTATTGATGGGATCAATGACTCATGGAGCAGAAGTACTTTGGCTCTATTTCATATTGGACAGGAAAGCAATTATATCCTTTTTTCTACTGTAGTCATCAAGAACTCTTTGGCACAGAAGGACCTAAAGCTTATCATTGCACTGCACTAAGTACTTACAAAGAATTTTATTGCTATGCTTTTCATTCTTTTTTAATAATTTACAAACTCATTTGGGAATGAGTTATGTTTCTTGATACCGAAATTGTGAAAGTACTTAATAGATATCCATTATTTTGTTTAAGTGTTGTTTTGTCAAATGTGAGAGATACAGAGAATCATGAACTTTAATGTTCTTGTTAGTAGAAAAAGTGTTTCATTAAAAAACCAAAACAACAACAAAAAAAAAGCCCGCAAAACAACGAGAACACCCTACAAACATTCACCATCAGTGGAAGGTTTGCTGTATCCCAATCTTTAAGAATTCTATGTATAAGAATGTTATGTATAAAACCTCTTTCAAGATTGATTGCAGTATGTAAAAAATTTTACCATCCTATGAAACTTTAATATTAGAAGTATTTTAAAGCCTCTGCATGATGAGCATAGATATTGCAGTTAACCCAAATAATTATCAAAATTAGTACTTATATTACCTTTCAAACCACAAAGTGAAAACTGTGCAGACTGCAACCCCTAAGTCTCAACACACATGATTACCTATATCTCATAACACTACTGGAGCTATCTATTGTCCAGTGTCAAAAGCAAATGATCAGTGACAGATATTGACTGATATTTACTCTCATTTTCAGTAGTTTTTAAAGCTTATAACTCTCTGTTTTTCCAAATTTAATTCTCTGAAAAATATTCTTAGAGGCAAAACTCAGGCAGGAATTCCCATCATTTTCAAGTAGCAAGAAGAATTTTTCTGCAGAATGAGTTGGTTCACAAAGTTGGATGAAAACCGTAATTTTGTAGAATTTATCAGTGGTTTAGATACAATAAAGAAATGCTTCATGGTTTTACGATATATTTAGTCAACTTAACTGTGGTTCAGTTTCATGAATAAACCCATACAGCTGTCATGTTTACTGAAGACAAAAGGTCCCTCTTTTTATGCAGTCAGATTTAACGAATATATCAACTTTGTCAGCCAGAGAAGAGAGGTAAATGTCAGGCATTATTATCTCCAGAACTTGTCCTTGTATCTCATTTTTTCCACATAAAAAAATAAAAATCACAAATCTGGTCTGTAACATATTAGGTAACAATTTTCCTGAATTTTAATACAGTTAGAATCAGCCTGGCAGTGCAAACATCTCTTCCTTTCCTATTCTTAGGCTGTATGACAGTCATGCAGCTGCTAACACATTGTCGTCTCTAGTGTTGTTACCTTGTCATAGCCTCCAAAAAGTGAACGAACAAAAAAATGGAAGCTAAAATATGTAAAAGTTTGAAAAACACATCAGTGACATTTTTCTCGATAACCTAAAACAAAGCCTGGTCAGAGAAACAGAGATAGGATCTGGTTTCTGGAGAGAGAAAAGTAGTATATTTTTAAAATATTTTAAATCAGAGTGCAGTTTATTTTTAAAATATTTTAAATTAGAGTGTGACTTATATTTTTGCTCTAGCAGGTCCAGACAGCCAAAACAGATTGTCAGCTTCGTAATAAAAATGCATATGAGGAGACATACCATCATTAAAAATATAATCAAGAGTAAATGACATATACAAGCTATAAACTGCATTGTGGCAGATGGATGGCAGTTTGACTGCAAACTTACTAAATCCAATTAGAAAATTCTAGAGTGTCTCTCATGTCATTTTTTAAAAACCACTACAGGATTTTCTTTGTGCTGTTGTTTTATCTTTCTTGCTTAGGTGGTAAAAATATAGCACTGTATTCTTTCAGCAGTTACTATTAGCTGACATCATAAGCATGGACAGTAGAACATGACTTGTTTACCTTCTCCCCAAGACAAGAAAGGTCAAACAATGAATGGCAAATCTTGCGAACAATTATTCCAATTTTTCTGCAGGAATGTGTGGTCTAGTTCATCGGCACAGAAAAGACAAAAGCATTAGCTATTGCTAATCAAACCCTAAGCAATCAGACTGATGGTCTGAATCACTGAATCGTAGTTATTGATTTAGTGGTTGCTCCTATGTCAGTCATCATTTAGGTTAATTTAAAACTCAGCTTTGTTAGAAAGCATATTTATTATGGAAAATTATCACCTTCAGCTGTTGAAAAATAAAGACAATATGCATAAATTGTGATAATTTTTGTAATAACTGCAACTATTATTTGCTTATGAATTAGCTGCTTCTTATTTTCTTGTCATGGGTTAAACCTGGGGCAATGACTAGATAAATGGCAGTTGGTCTCTCTTAACCCTTCTCCTCTCCAAAGAATAAAAATGGTGTAGAGAGAGAGAAATTTATGGACTGGAAAAGAAAATGAAACAGCTTTAATGAAAATAATAAGAATGAAAAAATATACACAGATATTTACAAAACCAATACCACACTGAATCTTCCTGATAGCTATTACATCACCACCACTACTGATACCATGGGTAGGCACCAGGGAAGTCCCAGACTGGACTCAGTGGCAGGAACCAGAATTAGGAGCTGGATTCCAGAACTCAATTCAGAAATGCATGGATTGGGATCAAACGCAGAACAGAGAGTCCTTCTCCCTTTGCAGAAGGGAACTTGACCCTTGTAGTCCCTCAGATTTATACCAAATATGAGGAATTTAGGATGGAATATCTGGTTGGTCAGTGTAGGATTGTATGTTCTGTCTACTTCTCTCCATAGAAGTGTCCTTCCACTTTCTGCGTCCCAACAGTGTAAAAAAGTAGCATTGACCTTGATCCTCACAGGAGAAAGTATAAGCAAAAACCTTTCTGCATACCAGTCCTTACCACTAACTGTAAACTTCAAGCACCAGCACTTCTAGAAGCAGATACTGTCTGCAGAAATACACTGTTAACCACAGAAAGAACGGTAACAGGAGAGGCTGAGCTAAGAAGTGAAATCACTGAATAGAATTAGTTCTGTTCTAACTCACAACAGGACATTTTATGATGCTTATATATGTCATGTGCAATATAATTTTCACATTTGCTCAAGAAATAATGTGTGACAACTACTAGAACCACTCTCCTAGTATTCAGAAATCAAACAGTTGCTTGCAAGCACTCAAATTTTTTTCTTCATTCTCCTGGAAATTATTCACCAATGCAGAAAGTTTTCTTACCTAGGCAGGAATGTGTCTGTATCCCGCAGACTGCAAACTAACTATAAAGTCAAAGATTGATTATTCAGTGTGTTCAAGCAGAAAATGTAAAACTTCACTTGGCAGGAGAACTCGGCTGTGATTGTGGAGACCCTGGCAGGTCTAAGCAAAGGTCTTTTTCTGTTATTCTACCTCAAGAAGGACTTCTGTAGTGACAGTCCAGATGGTCATAAGCATTAAGAGTCTGTCTATGGTCACTGTGTCCCTAAAGAATTTAGGCAGGTTTGGTACACTATTACAAGCTGCAACCACCAAGTGAAGTTTTCCTGTAATTATTTTGTCAGGCACTCCTCCTCTAGCTGGAAAGAAATCAAATTTGCAAACCAGCTAAGGGTCATTTAGAACTGCTTGACATTTCTTCTTTCTCAGCTTTTCGGACCTTCATTCTTTTATTTTGGCTGACAAAAACTGTCAGCTCCTTAATGGTGTCCATTGCAGGATGACTTCACAGAATTGAGTGATACAGCAAGAGCAACTTTTTACTATTCCTGCTGCTTGAAGAAAATCTTTCATTTCAAGGTCAATACTAGACTCTTCATGTACACTGGATTCATGCCCATGTTAGTTGCTCACTCTATCTACCATGTTAGGGATTGTATGGGAAGGAAAGAGTATAGTAAAGAAGACCGATGAGGCTGTTTTGTTCGCTACTCCGTCAGGCACATAGGGTCTTAAAAGACCAGAGAGTTATGCACAACAGATGCATATTTTCGTCTGCTACACGAATCTATTTAGGAATGATTCTCATATTCAATTTTTCAGGTGTTAGCAAGTAAGTAAACTGTCTCAGTGTATTAAAGATTTACTACTACTGTTGCTGACTTTTAGCATCCAGGAGGCAGAAAGTAGCAGCTCAATCGTACTGTCTTAATCCAGTATTTCTGGAAGGGGGAAAAAAGGCAACATCTGCAATATGGATATCATCTACGGCCTTTCCACGGTGCAGGTGCCTGAGGCAGCTGAAGGTACATTGAGAAGAAGCTGTAGAGACTTCTAACATAAGCTACATGGACAGTGGTTGTACCTAATGAGTGTGCATTCTTCATTCTGCCCCTAGAAACAGTGTTAGCCATTATTAACCTGTTTCACAACACAAGTTGGTAGCCAGACTATTCAGCCTATTATCCTCCACTTGAAAACTGGAAAGCAAGCACTGAATCTGTTTGAGAATGGATAGGCTGCAGGCTAAAATCTAGCCAGGTTACATTTCTCTTTACTGGTGTAAGGAGTTAAGTCAAGACTAAAATTAAATGTGTAAGTGTTTCTTAATGCATAATGGAGTCTTTCATTATGCATGGTAACATAGTCTAGCTTACATTCAAGTAACTATCAGTAGTAATATAATTAGACTAAATTTATATGTCAAATTTTGTATTGTTGTTGCTCTTGTTGTTGTCATCCAAAAGACAAAATCGGATGTCTTCCTGTCTAGGGATCACAGGAAGGCTATTAGACTCCTAGGATACACTGCACAGAAACCTTTAGCAGCTCTTTCAGAAAAAGAGCACAGAACAGCTGTGGGAAAACCTGCCACAGGAAAGCAGCTTATTCTTATTTCATGTGTTTAATTGACTTTTGCCCTCACACAAGCACATTTACAGCACATCTATAAATCTTTGTCTTTGACTTAAGAATAAACGTTACAATTAATCATTAACATAGCTACCACCTTCTTGAAATTCTGTCCTGTCCCCACAGATAGCCCCTACAGGAAATAAGAACTCAGTTACTAATGCAATTGCTATCAATCAGCTTCTGCAGAATAAGCTGCATTTGAGACTCCAACAATTTCACAATGGACATGCTATTGCTCTTCTAGAGCAGTAGGGCCAAGTACACTTTATGGGTCCTATTGAAGTTTGACAATTAACCACTGGGATGGCTTAAGAGAAGTACAACTTCCAGATTAACCTATCTCTACTTGATATTGTATTAAAAATATTAATTTTTGGTAAATGGTTGAGCTACCAGTAAAAGAAGCCAGCACTGAAGCACACATGCATCTCTATGATTTTTCTTTTTTGGAGTATTAACAGTACTGTGCATTTTCCATTGATATGATGAATACATGAGGTGCTGGCAGGGAGGAATAGCACTGAGTCAGGAGCCAAGTAGATCTAGATACATAGGTAGCTTGGTAATAGCTGCCTTTTGCTGGGATCACAGTGTCTTCCTGAGGTTTATGTCCACATTTTATTTAGTGTTTTGGTGCCTGAGGAAGTCCATGTAGGAGTCTGATGAAAAAACTCGGATTTTCTCAGTCTGATCTTGGTTTCATCATTCCGTTTTCACAGAATCACCAAATAGCTACAGCAACCTGTAGATATCATATCTTGGACCAGTCTCCCTACTCAGAAGGTGGTCAACTAGAGCAGGTTGCTAAGGATCATGTCCGGTTAGGTTTCAGCTACATCCAGTAATGTAAACTCAAAAACCTTTCTCGGCAACCTACTGCAGAGTGTGATCACTTTCATAGTAGACAGTTTTTCATATGTTGAAATGGGATCTCTTCTATTTTAATTTGTGCCCACTACCTCTTGTCCTTTACTTGGGCAAGGGAACCCCGAGAAGGGTTTGCTTTCTTTGTCTTCCATTACCTATTAACACACACTGCTGAAACCTTTCATCCCAAGCCTTCTCTTGTCCAGCTTAATGAGGAAAAGTTCCAACAGCCTCTCCCAGTTTGAAAGATGTTCCCGGACTTTCATTACTGTAGTGGGCCTTTGCTGGACTTACTACAATATGTCATTGCCTCTTGTACTGGGGAGCCAAGCTTCAGATGTGGCTTCACCAGTGCTGAGCAGAGAGGAATGTTCACTTTCTTGCACCTTCTGGTGATGCTGTTCCTAATTTATCCAGAATACCATTGGACTTATTTGACCAACAGGAACTTCAGCTCCTTTTCTGAAAAGCTGCTTTCCAGACTATGAGTACACAATGTGCACCACTACTTGGCATTCTTCCTCCTCACATGTAGACTCTGCATTTCCCTACTTGGACATCATGAGGTCCCGATTGGCCCGTTCACTGACACATTAAGGTCTCTTTCAATAGCAGCATTCCCATCTTCTCTTTCACACCGTCTTCCAGCTTTGCACCACCTGCGAATCTGTTGGTAGTGTGCTCTACATGATCTATGTCATTAATGATGTTAAATAGCACTGGCCACACAATCAGACCCTGAGAGTCATCTGCTCCATTCAGCGGTGGAACCACTTTTTCCTTAGTTTTACTGATTAATTGCCTGTGAAAACTCATGTTGATGCCCTTTATACAGTTGTTCAGTCTCATCTGTGGTTTTGTGCTTTCTTGCAGTCATTTAGGCCCAGCTGGCAAAAAAAAAGTGTGATGTGGTCACTCATTCACTTAATCTCTGATGGGATGGGGATAAGAGAACAAGGTAAAACCTCATGGGTTAAGATAAGAACAGTTTCATAGAAAATAGAACTAGAGATTCTTAATTCTAGCAATTCATGGTGCTTTGGGACTGGCTTAGATAGATTTCATTCTCTTCACAACAGTTCTTATTGGTGCTACATTTTAGCTTTGTGGCAAAATTAAAACTCTTTTTGAATAATGCTTCAGCATTTTAGCTATTGCTGAACAGTGCTTGTACAGCTTCAAGAGTAGGTGAAGGTGGGCAAGAGGAAACATAGTTAGAAAAGTTGATCCAAATTGACCAATGTTGGGTCATCTTCTTTTTTGATGACTGCATCTAATCTTTCCATTGATACCTAGAACAAGTTTCTAATTACAACATTTAAAAAAAAAATCAGATTTTCCTTGTTTCTTTGGAAAATTGTCTGGATCTCATGTAACTTGCAAAGTTTATCAATTAATGAGATGAACTTTTGAAATATATTACTATAAGATCTGAAATAGTCATGCATGAAACTCATAGGTACTTGAAGCATAGTGATCAGCTGTACTGGGAAGTTGTTCCCAGAAATAACATATAAACTAGTTGATGTTTGCAGGAACATTTTTACAGTTAGGGACATTAGTGTTTCCTTTCTGGTGGAAATATTTCTGTAGGTGTGGGGAAAAAAGACAGAAAATATTGCCTTTTAATTTAGTTGATTTTTAGGCATTTTTAGATTCCATGATTAACTGAAATTCAATCAAAATCTTAGTCAGATTGCAGGAGACATCTCTACCAAAGTTAATACTTCCCTCAGAGTATAATACGAGAGAGCCTCAGGCAATACTGTGTAACCCCCTGAAGCTTCTTGTTACCAAGCTGTATATTATGCAGGCTCACATTTTCATGGTTCAGTTACAAGTCAAAGAGACATTGGTACCTTGAATCCAGTTTTGCAGTCCATTAGAATAATTTGTTTCAGTTTAGACTTTAAGCTCTCTGTATCCAACACCATTTGGAAGCATTTGGCCCCTAGGTTTCTCCTTGAATGTGTCCTCCGCTGTCTTTCTCTGCTCTTGTTCCTAGTGACATTTTCTACACCATAGCTCGCAGCTATCCCTCAACCACAAAGGTAGTTGAAGCAGCTTCCAAAAATACCATCTCCCTGGAGCAGCCCTTTTGTGCTTAGAGTACAAAACGTGTCTCCACTCTGTGTAATAAATGAATTCATGATTCTAAATTCCCAGCTGACATTAATAGCAGCAAGGAGCAAGAAGCGAGCTAATGTTAATTTCTGCAGGTAATGCGTGAAAGCAGATAGGGAAAGCTGGAAAGGTCAACATCTGCTGTCATGCAAGAAAGTTGCAAAATGTGATTGGCCGGTAAATGTCAACACCATGTTCTAAAATCTACATGCTATCCTTTCAATTTAATCTTAGCTTGCAGCCCAACCAGAGATCATGCAGCATGTTTCAAAAACCCTTGAGTTTGAAAACGGAGTTGTGTGATTGCCTTCCCATGGCAATAAGGCACTTGTGAATTACAAACTTGTCATTTAATCAGCATCATAGGTAGTGCAACTCCTGTGACTTTTTATATCAATTTTCAGGGAATGCCTAAGAATCCATAATGATTATATACCATAAAGAACTGCAGTTCAAACTGTTGCCATGGTACTATGTACTCCTCTTTTTTAAAAGCAGTGACTAGAATGTAAAACAGATAATGAATCTAATTGATTGTCCCCTGCAACTCACAGACACGCTTTATTTTTGTCTCTGCTTTGTTCTCTGTTTTGTCTCTCAATACGTCGGATGCAGAACTACATTGTTTAGCACACTGATGATATTAATTCAGAGAGCAGATACACTTTCTCCAGAAGGATTATGATGACTAGCTCTAAGCAAATGAGAATGAAAATTATAACTTCTTTGTCTAGATGGCAAATAGCAGTGGTTGTTGGAAAACATATTCTCAGCATAAAATCTTTTGTAAAGCATTACTGAACCAAAGGAAGCTAGAGACAAGAGTCGATATCCAGAGAGCACAGACAATAATGTATACATGCAGTAGTAAAATGTGGCTCTAAGCTTGTGGCTCCTAACACGTCTTAAATTATAGTATGTCAGACTGTAGTAATTGTAAACCTGCACATTAGCTGTGATCCTGAATTTTTAAGTGCAGAAGGTTTCATGTCATCTGAAGAAATGCATTACGTTTCTGAGCTTTTTCTCTCCATCACCTAGCCCTGATCTGTCTTATCATTTGTATGGCTTACCTCAACCATGATATAACTTTGTTGATACTTCTGACTTAGTGGGAAGAAGGAGACTTGGAGAAAGCTAGGTTCCCATGTCAGTGAGCCAGATGCAAATTGCTTTGTGAGCTAATGAGAGGGAGGAAGAAAAGAGAAAAAACTTAGCAAATCTTATGTGTACTCACATGAGACTTGGTGGTGCCATAGAATCAGAATCGTTTGGGTTGGAAAAGACCTTTAAGATCATCAAATCTAACCATTACCCCAACTGTACCAAACCCACCACTAAATCCTATATTTATAACTAATCCAGGGATGGATTAGTTATCTGAGATAACTAACAGTCTCTCTGAGAGCAGACTGTTCCAANATAACTAATCCAGGGATGGGCATTCAGCCCTCTCTGAGAGCAGACTGTTCCAAAGCCTGAGGACCCTTTCTACAAAGAAGTTTTCCTTGCTCTAACCTAAACTTTCCCTTGTGCAAAGTGATGCCATCTCCATGGTGGTCATCGAGGAATTATGTTTTCAAACTTCCCAGCAAGCTCCAACAACCTGAGGAATGGAGTATACTGAAGAGTCACAAACCAGATGCTAGAAATTTCTGAGAGCTCTGTGTAATTTTGTCAGAATAGCCTCCAAAACAGACTATTGAAGTACCTGGTGTGACACTGCAAAGCTCCTTTTATATTTTCTATCAATTTTTTGAGATACAGCCACTAAATAGCAGTGCAAAAATCACTCTAGATAAGACAAAATGGTTGTTACTCCTTTCTATATTGACAGCATACAGCAAGTGAATAAGGAAAAGAGCTACATCCATGGTTTCTGTATATATTCACAGTGAACTTCAGCCTGCATACAAGATGAAGAACAGATACAGATGAAAATGAAAGCACGAAGCTGTAAACAGTAAAGGCCAGTACAGATAAAAAATATTTTCAGAAGTGGAGATAAAATCTCAGTGGTTTAATATGTTTTTAAAAAGAAAACAGATAAATAATTGTATTTTCCTTACAAAAAGCATATGGAAAACTCAATAAGAAAATCACAGAAATAACATTTGGGGTTCCAGAATGCAGGCATATCACTTAACTGGTTCCACCTTTTATTTATCTCTTCACTGCTATTCAGTGTGGGATATGGTGTGTGAAAATATATGAAAAGCCAAGCAAGTTATCAGGTTCTTTAGAGTTCTAGTAGAGATACAGATAATTCCCAGTTTCCTTCTCTTTTTCAATATTTGCTGAAAGACTGGTAACTACTCCAATATCAGACAACATTACCTATTGCAAAAGAAAATCACGAAGGCAAAGTGGAATTATATATACATTTTCATTGCCACTTTCTTGGGAGAAAAATGCTGTCTTCCACACAATCCCGATATCCCTTGCTGAGGTCACCTTGAGGCGAAATACTCCTCATCAGGTCATGCTCATTGCATACCTTGCTGTCAATATGACATCATGCCTGAAAGAATCATTCAGCTCCCATAACATCATTCTTCACAGAGAAGGCCCACCTTTGCCAAGGACAGCAATGTTCTTGAAAGCGTTATAAAAGTTACACTGCTCTTGTTGCTGAACACATTACTTAAGAGGTAAACAGAATTTCCCACTGCCTTTCAAACCCTTCTATTTATTTTAGCTATTCTTTTATTTTAATGGCACCACATTTCATGTGCCTCTAGTGAAATGCACCAAAAAGAGCAGGACTGATGCTTTGGCACAAGCTTTTCTTTTATACTGCCACTTATTTGTCTCTCATTGATCCAGTCATACGTGCCAAGTCAATTGTGCATGGTTACTCTAATAGCTCCTTTCATCACTTGTCCTCCTTATCTCAACCACAATCACTGAAGCAAAGAACCTTAATCTACCTTTTATATATAATTAGATGAGTAATTCGTATACGGATCTGTTCATTATTGATTTTCTTTAAAAGTCCCTCTCCCCCAAAGTTATGTGTAGTAGAAATGGTACATCTGCTCACACATACATTTAGATTGTTAATGGTTCTTTTGAACATCTGCTGTACTGATACTGAACAGTTGTGGTTTCTTTCAGAAGACACAAGGGACTGGACCTGCACCACCTCAATCTTTGCTGGTTTTGGGGGAAGAACACCTCTGGGAGCTGTTTATATATATGGTGCCATACTGACACCAACTTATGGCTTACCACTTCATCTCTTCTTTGCCCATTATGTTACTGATCAGTCTGTGCTGTTATTCACTGCTGGAACACTAACTGCTCTACATTTTTGTTTCATTGCTCACCAATAAACCAGTGCTGAATATCAAAATGCCACAACCAGAAAGCCCCCTAGTCAAATAGGATATGTGGCTGAACAACAACTGGGTGAGAACCTCATATCAGGAAATGAATATGAGCTAGGAGACACCAGTAGCAATCTGTATGATAATGTATCAGAAGAAACAAAAAACCCCAACAATATTTATGTGTGGAAGAGACAAATGGTAACATCATGCATTCACAAGCAAAAGGGTTTGTTGTAACACCAATAAAACAGAAGAGTTTAAATTGAAGTCAATCAGTCTGGCAGCTACTGTACTATAAGAAATATGTGGTCTGCTACTCCAAATTGGAAAGTGTGATGAGGCAAAACACTCTGGAATTTCTTTTCTTAATTCTCAGATAAATTCTCTGTGAGACATTTTGAGCAATAGCAAATAGCTCCTAAATTGATTGTGTATTTGTTTTCTTGCTGGTTGTACCATGTAAGCAAACACTGCAGTGATTTATGTGAAAAAATCAATATAGGCAGAATTGCTGCTGATTTCTGGGATGGATTTCTACAGCTAATAATTGACCATTAGAATAGTTTTCACCTCGTGTGCCACTGAAACTACTGGCTGACTTTGGTAAAAATTAAAAGAATATTGATGGGGGATAATAACCCTTGGCATATGTTATACCTAACCTAGCCACACTCTGATCTGATTAAACAGTTAAATAAAACTTAGCGACCTGCAAATGCATCTATCAGATACTGATATTTTAGACTTGGAAGCCTCTTTTCTTATGCTTGAACAAGGGAAGGAAACAGCTTTAGTAGGCTTGATAAATGATGATGGGCACACATCCATTCTTATCTTCCATAGCCTTTCTGCAACATTAGCTCTCTCAACACTAAAATCACTTTTATTTTCCACCTGACAGAAATGCCAGGAATCAAGGGAATTACTTAATATGATTTAAGGCCTTCCCAAAGAATGTACCCAAAAAGTATGTCCAGAAAGCTCCAGCTTCAGATCTTTCATTTTATAGATTTCCACGGGGATCAGTTCTCTCTTCTACTTGACATTTCTTTAAAACTTTCAAAAGAACATCTAAGTTAAAGCACTGAAAGACATAAATACTGGTAAAATACACATAAAACACAACTTTATAGATTTTCCATTGTGCATGAGTACTGCTAGTATAACTTCTTGCTCACATAAGTTATAGTTGGCTAAATCTTAGCTCTAGAAAGGCAAAAGTGATACAGGTTAAAAAGTTGAATTTTCTAGCTTATTTACTGCTAGTGTTCATTAAAAAAGATGTGTCACATTCTGACAGAATGTCCCTTGACTCACAACTTCTCTTTCTACTTTAGCACTGTGTGTAAGTATTGCAAGTTTTAGTAATTTAAAACAAACTGTTCCTCCTGAAACTGTACACCCAACCTTCTCTCTGCTGTCTGTTGCAGCTTCAGATTCAA
Source organism: Upupa epops (assembly GCA_013397515.1). NCBI lineage: Eukaryota > Metazoa > Chordata > Aves > Bucerotiformes > Upupidae > Upupa > Upupa epops. Next base: position 123,609 of record VZRI01003148.1, read on the forward strand.
TGGATGTTGGTGTGAGTACAACAGAGACAGGTTATTCTGAGGGAGGATGTAATGGAGCTTTCATATCCATCAGATGCAGATTTTAGTCTCGTTAAGTCTGCCTTTCACAGATGACCTCTAACACAGAGCAAAAGGGGAAAGACTTGGAAAACCATTCAAGTTAAGCAAATTTTAAAGGGACCATTTAATCACACAGCATATGTGTTATTTTGTTCATTCTCTGGAGTACTCTTGGGTAAAATGTGTGGCTTTTACTGACTTGTGATTCTTTCAATAAATATAGAAAGACTACTGAAAAAAGTCTGTAGCTGAGGTAAATAAGCCTCCATGCAACTTTAACTACTCCTTTACAACCTCATATAAATTACCACTCACAGAGGACCTAACACTATGTTACTATTCACATAACTGCATGCAGTTCTTCCAAACCAACAATACGTATTGACATGTTATGAGACAAAACTGTAAAAGCTTTTGAGCAACAATTTCAAGCTAAAATCAAAAGAAACACAAAGAAGACTTAAGGGATTCAATAAACAACCAAATTATAGTTAATATAAAGACTGCTAAGCTGAGATGGACTTAGACATAAGACAAATATCTCCATTTACTGAAAGTCACTGAGAATTGTTATCCTAACCTCAAGATTCATTGGATGTGTTGCTTGTTAGATTGCTAAATATTCAGTAGCCTAAAAATGCTGAGCAGATACATGTTGAGAAGAGATAATTTTCATGATTTGACCAAACCTTGAAGAATACAAATCAGAGTATTTCATCTAATTACTCAAGACCACATCTATGGTTTGTAATTGAAGTGATATAAAACCTTGATTTACAGACTTCAGAAAGTTCATCACATTCAAATTTGTCTTTTCTTCTGGTCGCTTATACACAGAACATCAAAAGGTTTAATCACTTTAAAGCTAGCTGGCTTCGGTTTCCAAGCAATGAAAATGGGGAGGAGCTGTTTACAAGGGCTTCTAGTGGTAGGACCAGAAGGAATGGTTTCAGGGTAGAAGAGGGGAGGTTTAGACTGGAAGTCAGAAGGAAGTTCTTCACAGTGAGGGTGCTGAGACACTGGAACAGGTTGCCCAGGGAGGCTGTGGCTGTCCCCTCCCTGGAAGTGTTCAAGGCCTGACTGGATGGAGCCAAGAGCAACCTGGTTTAGTGGGGGGGTGCCCCTGCTCATGGCAGGGAGGTTGGAACTAGATGATCTTTAAGGTCCCTTCCAACCTGAACCGATTTATAAATCTATGAACCAACTCTTTCTGGTAGATTAGAGACATTTGCACTGCATGGGCATTAATACTTGTAACTCCGTGCACTACTGGACAAGTGTAGATGTAGCTTGCATGAATCATTCCTGCTTTCATCAGGAATGTCACACCAGTTACACATCTGAAGATCTCTGTCAGTATCTTTTTAACATAATCTCTAAATATCAGGAGTTGAGGAGTGTTGTAATATCCAACTTCTGTTTCATTTATGAGACTGATTCCTATCGTGAGACACATACGACTTTATAAAACTTGAGAGAATTCCTGCATGTGGAGAAATGGAATTTTCAACCAAAACTGGATGATGGACTTTGTTTCATGAGGGTAAAGAAATGTCACTGTAGCTATTTTCTCTTGCAAGATTATTGGAGAGAAGCCTGATCAGAGAGAAATAGTGACTTAACAGCTGTCATGGGTTTGTTTCCCATTTTACCAGCATGTTTTCAAATCTCAGAAAACTGTTGCAGCCTGTTTAACAACAATCTTAGTGGCCAAGCATCTTCTGTTGCAGAGGGAGTTATATCAAATACTGCTTGAATATAGTAGTGTCTTCAAAGGAAGGAAAGAATATAGCAACAAATTGATTAAATTTGCCCATGTCTGCAATACAGAATTCTAAATTTGAATCTGTCTGAAGCACTTTCAACATCAAATTTCTTTCTATGCCTGGTAGTTTTTGCCATGCATCCATATGAAATATCAGTATGCCTCAGGCCACTGTATTCATTAAAATAATTACTGCTCGTATGACACCTTTCATCCATGAAAGCAGAATTGCAACCTCTGGTGGATGAATTAGTTATGAAACTGCCAGTGTACTATAAAGAATTATAAATGAAAACATGCATTATGTCTCTGTAAAAACAATAAACACATTGCTTGTGATGTGACAAAGGAATTTGAGTTACAGTTTATCTTTTCTATTTCCATAAGCAACTGGTTATTTTTTCCAGCATATTAAGAAACTGTTGGCCAATACTTTGTAGAAAAGCAGTCATGTTCACATTTTGCAATGTCTTCTAAAAGTGGTGGTTAATTTAGGAAAAAGCATCCAACAGAGTATCATAAAGCACTCTGCTGTAGTGTGTAAGCTAAATTAAAAGAGAGCACTTCTAGTTACTTTTTCTTCTGTATGTAATCTAATCACAAGAATTGGCATAACTAAGTAATGTGCTCTTGTGGCCAAGAAGGCCAGTGGCATCCTGGGGTGGATTAGAAGGGGAGGTGGTTAGTAGACCTCCTTCCCCCATGATGAGACCACTTCTGGAAAATTGCATCCAGTTCTAAGCCCCTCAGTTCAAGAAGACACAGAACTGCTTGAGAGAGTCCAGCACAGAGCCACAAAGATGATGGAGTGGAGCATCTCCCTGGTGAGGAGTTGGGTTTCTTTAGCTTGGAAGAAAGAAGCCCAAGAGGTGACCTCTTCAATCAATATGGACGGGGAGGTTGTCAGGAGACAGGAGCCAGGCTCTGCTCAGCCACACCCCATGATAGGACAAGGGGAAATAGACATAAGATGGAATATAGGAGGTTCCACATAAATATGAGAAGAAACCTCTTCACAGTAAGGGTGACAGAGCATTGGAACAGGCTGCCCAGGGGGTGTTGTGGAGTCTTCTCTGGAGATGTTTAAAACCCATCTAGACATGTTCCTGTGTGACTGGATAGATCCTACTCTGGCAGGGGTGGACTAGATGATCTTTCAAGGTCCCTTGCAACATTCCCCCCTAACATTCTGTGATTCTGCAATTCCATAATTTCTATCCTTCCAATCTATTTCTTAGTAAAATAAATATTAAATTATTAGCTGAATAAGGAAATCATGTGGATGTATTTTAAGATGCAAAACAAGAAAATCTTAACTCTCTTCTCACTAGTGTAATTGTTTTTCTAATCATTGTCACTATCTAGAAGGGCTTTTGGCTTGGGTTTGCTTTTATTAAGCAAAAATCATTATCTTTAAACCAAGATAAGCCTAAACCCAAATCCAAATTCAAAATAAAGAATGATTTCTCTTTAATTGTGCTACAGTAGTTATAAGCCAGACATTGTACTATAGCAAATTCAAAAGTGAAACTGACTTTAACTAACATGGGACTAACCTATTCAATTTGCATTGCCTGAGATAAGAGAAGGCTCGTGTAAGGAGGACCAGAGAAATTGCGTTTTCAGACCTCTGTTAGTTTGAACAGATGAAACAGCTGTTAGGGACAAAGTAAGAAATAAATGTGTTTGTTTTCAATGCAAAATTGATTTAGCAATGTCTCTCAAACAGTTAAAATTAATACTAATCTTCAAATTAGCTGTTGAGCCCCAATGCTGCCTGTTTCTAGCTATGTATCATAAAATAGAACAAAGCTTAGAGCATTAACAACTGATGTAACAGAAATTGTTTACATTAATATCCCTTATTTGTAAGTCCATTGAAGAGTCAATGATAAACAGAAAGTCCTTCCATAACAACATAAAATACTTGGGTAAACCTGGAGTTAAAGAATTTTTTCCTAGTATAGACTAATGCTGCTGTATTCAGCATCACTTGTGAGGACGCACTGAATTCAGCAGCGTGTAAGGCTAAAGTTGAACAAATCTCTCATAACCCCACATTTTTTAGACAATAGCAATAACAATGCAAACATTTTACACACTCATGCTTATTCAGTCAAAGTCCTAGTTTCAGGAGGGAAACCTACAAAAAATGAAAAGTTTTTAGTTTGAGCTTTTTTTCTCTTTTAAATACTTTGCAAATAATTCTTTCAAGAGAGCACTTCACTAACAGGTAAAAGGAAATCAAGGATCCTAATTTTGGTGGAACAATATACAAATATGTCTTGGCAACCCTATGATATCAACAGGAGGTTATAACAACTTACATTATCCTCTTATGTTGTTGCTGTGTACAATTTAGTTGAATTATAATAGAAACTGGCAAGAAAAAAATAAAAGCCTTTACTGGTGAACAACCTACTTTACACAAAGAACTTTATTTAATTGAAACAAGATAAGAAGTTTAAAAAAAGTCCCTCATAACAGAAAAGTATAAAACGCAAAGTCTTACCCATTAATGAAGCACCAGAGGCTATGAGTGATTAGAAGCAACAAAGACTCTACAAAATAAGAAACTAGGCAGTGTAATCAACTGTCTGATACAGTTGGAAGAGCAGATTGGTGAAATGTTTCTCACTTCTGCATAGTCCTTGCCCTGGAGCAGAAGGAATAATACATTTATCTCTACAGTGCCGTCCTTGTTTTCTTGTTCTCCTCTCTTCTACCAAAACAAATAAACAAAACTCTTTGTAATAGGCAAACACTGGACATATTATAACTTCTGTTATGTCTCTGACCAGTCACTGTCAATACAAACGTGGTAGCTCCACATCTGCGCAAAAACCTTTCTTTTTGTAGTATTGCTGTAAGATAAAATGTGCTGAGAATACTCTGATTTTTGTTAATTTTTACTTCTTACCTTAAGAAAAACCTGAACTAGGTCCAATTTTAATTCTGTTCTATATTCTTCTGACTTTTTTCCAGGTCAATAATGTTCTTCCAAGTTAATAATGCAATTATCTGAATATGTACATTTTTTGTGTTCTTACAGAAAGATATTTCCAAAATACAGGTTTTGATAAAATGTTTAATTACAAGGTTTGTTATATATTCACACAATATTATAGAAAAGTTGAAGTAGGTATAAACTTGCACAGACACAAAGTATTTCAAGTTATATAGCCCACTGTATATTTTTTTTCCTGAACATAGATCCTTCTGTGTACCTAATGACCACATTAACATTAAAATAACTCTCCTATTAGTTGTAAAATTCATTCCCATTTAAGATATTTAGAAATGGTACAATGAAGAAAATTGTGCTGTGTTCTGAAGAGAACTTTGAAAGCCACATTCCAGCTGCTAAACTGCTGCCTTAGACATATCTTATTTTGTGATTCATGGAAGTGATGGGTATGAATCCCTGCCTCTACTAAGTAACAGTAATTTCAGCTAATGGTGATGCATACTGCCTGTGCACACTGCCTCTTGAAACCAGACTACTTAGCAAGTTATTTATCATTCATTTAAGGAACTCAACAAAACTCTTAAAGCACCACAGATCAGAATAGTTCTTGTTTTAAGCAAAGTAAATACTTTTGATGCACCATGAATAATGATTATTCTGATAAGCCATGCGGTTTGGGGAAATTCTGAAAAACCTTTTTTGGGTACTGTAATAATCCTGCAAGAGTGAAAATTGTTCCTTTTCTGTACCCTACTGCTACGGGCATTTTACTTACCCCAATGATACGGAGGGATTTTGTTATTGAGAACTTAGACAAAACAAACGTGAGTTATTTGCTGTGTGTCAGAGAAAGAACAGCCTATCATGTTCCCATGACATAAGCACACCTCTGCAGATAAAGCATCAGTGGGATTTGCTTTTTCTGTTCTCAACACAGAATGCATATCTTTTGGCCAGGTGCAAAGAAGATGACCTTCTTCTTCCTGCTCATTGTGTTTAAGCCATTCCACTTGTTACTAAACAGAGTATTCCACTGGCTCCAGATGGGACTCTTCTCTACTGGTGATCTCTAAGGGCTGATGGTCTCAGCCTGCATCTCACCATGGGCCAAAGGGGAATGGCTGCTCCAGTACACCTCTTCCCATTCCTTTGTCACTGATACAGGTGTCTATGTAGTTGTTTTCCTCTATCTCACTATTCAAAATAAAAAGAGCTTCCAAAACCAAAGAAACTTGACCATCATTTTTTCTGCTCTTAAATCACAGAGGCACTGATTAGCTTACTGCTGATTTGAGATGAATTTGACTGGAAGCTGGTGGAGCTTTTCAAAGCTTTTTACAGTAGCCATACCAGTAACCCCCTCCCTCACTACCAATCCCTGTCTCAAGCACAAACCCAACCACAGCCATTAAATAATGTTAATTTACTTGGGCTTTCAAGATGTCTGTGATAAAACACATTGAGCAGGGTATTAAGGAAACAGAATGAATGATAAAAGCTGTGTTTTTTATTAGAAAATGGATAAGAGATAAGGCTAGATGTGAGTGTTCATTTTCAACATGGAAGAAGGTTAATAATGAGATGCCCCTGGATTCTTACCAATGGAGGTGGTACTTGACACATTTATTACATACTTATTAATGTCCTGGGAAAAAAAAGATAAATAGAATGATGGACTGAAATCTCTTACTGAAAATTATGTAGGTCAAGAATTAAAAGGCAGCAGAGTATCCTGTGCCTAAACAAGCCAGAGAATTTGTTTATGTAAAACCAAAGGAAATTCCTAAGGCATAAGCAGAGGTGAATATTTGATCTGGCTACTTTATGTGAAGTCATCTGTTTGGTAACTCTGAAATGAACATCAATTGCTAAGGAAAAGAATAGTTTCATGAGGACTATTGGTCCACTGTAATTAGTTAATGTACCTGGGAAAACAAAATCTGTAAAGCAAAAAAAATTATTATTTTCTATTGAAGTACAATAGAGGATGGAAAATATATTACTGCATATTTTTGGACTGTTGAGAAGTCATTAGAATAGTTGTAGAGAAGACAAGAAAGCTCATAGAATAAGGTAAGATACTTGGAGAGATTCAAAAGAAGAATACTTTTATAATGTATATAATACAAAAGCTATACTGTAAAATTATTCTAAATAATGGAAGAATTGAGTGTCTCATTCGCATCACTAGAACTTAATTCATATTACTAGGACAAATTTCACCCAATGAAGATAGAGGCAACAAATATAAAAGTCATACCAAGAAATTCTTTGTTTCTCTATACAATATCTGAACAACCTGTTGTCATACTGCACTTGTTATCAAAATTAAGCCACAAAACCAATCAGAAACTCTGTCAATTACAACTGGAAAGGTTTTTACAAAACATTACAAAAACTTCTTGACAGAATAATGAAACCATGAAGCATGTTCCTAAGGAAGGGTGGTGATTTAACTAGATGATCTTTCGAGGTCCCTTCAGATCCCTAATGATTCTATGATTCTGTGATTCTCCATCACTGGGGGACTCTCACAAACAGATTGTAGAGAACTCTAACAATAACACACTGTTCTTTTTTGTAGAGGTTTAAATACATTCTGAGGTTCCCTTCAGTTGCATCATGTCATTAACGTGACCTCCTATTCTGCTACCTTAAAACAAAACAAGAAAACAAAACCACTCTTAGAGACAATAACTGTACACTGGTTTAGTCTCGCAGAGCCTAGATATGCAGACAGCTCTCTTAACATAATCATAGAATCTGTTTTATTAAAACTCTGCAAAACATGATTAAAATCCTGGGGGGCAGAAGAAAAACTATATTTAGCAAGAAAATTTGGGCAACAGGGAAAGCTATCTATTTAGGAATTATTACCAGGTAATTTAGTGAGATGTTTTTTACTATCTCAACAAGTTTCATCCTATTATACCCTCCAAAGAGCCAGAAATTGGTTTTATAAAGAGGAAAAACTCGAGTGAAATTCAATGAGCATTTGTTCTGCTTAGTGAATGCAGTATCTGCCCCTGCAATGCAGAGGTATTTTTGTTTTACATCATTGGGTGAAGTTTTCTAAAACCTTAAACACTCCAAAGGTGCAGACAATACTGTTCAATTTTAAACAGTTCTATGTGAAAGTTCACTTATAACCTCCACAGGTATTCAGAAAGTCTATATAATACAGGTCAAAATGTTACCACTTCCATCAGTGAACACATTGTAGTAATGTTCTAGTTTTGGCTGGAGTAGAGTTAATTTTCTTAACAGTGGCTAACAGAGGGCTATGTTTTAAATATGTGCTGAGAACAGTACTGATAGCACAGAGATACCATTGTTATTTCGGAGCAGCGTTTTCACAGCATCAAGACCTCTTCTACTTCTCACAGCACTGCACTGCACCAGCAAGTAGGCTGAGGATGTTCGAGAGGCTGTGAGGGGACAGAGCTGGTACAGCTGACCCCAACTGACCAAATAGATGCTCCAGGCCATACAATACCATAATCAGTAATAAAACCTGGGGAAGAAGTAATGAGAGGAGGAGCACGCATGGACTTTTGTCCTTTGTCTTCCCAAATCACTGTTACATAAGGAGCCCCGCTTTCCTGGAGATGGCTGAGGAAGCATTGTTGAATAAATCCCTTATTTTGCATTGCTTGCATGCACAGCTTTTCCTTTACCTATTAAACTGTGTCTATCTCAACCCACTGGCATTCTTTTTTTTACCCATCTGATTTCCTTCCCATCCTGCTGGGAAGGAGTGAGCAAGTGGATGTGTGAGTGTTAGTTGCCAGCAGAGGTTAAACCGCAACAAGTAGATAGTTTTTGATCTGGAATGACATGAACTGTCAAATATCTGCCATGATTCACCTTGAAATACTATTTGCATGTTTGGTCTTCTGGGTATCTTTGGTATAGATTATTCAAAGACTTTATTGTCTGGATGGTTTTTGAGAACTCAGGAGAGTTTCATTTCAAATGCTTGTCGCGATGTTATCTATATTAACACTAAAGGTGCAAGTCAAGGTGAGTAGTCTGAATAGCTGCATCTCAGAAGGGCTGGTCGAACATGCAAGATTAGGGAAACCAAACTAATACCTGCAATAAAAAGAAGTTTCCCTATATTGAATATAGGTGTGGTAAATGGCTGAAGAGTTTACTATGGACCAAAATAAATCTTATTGAGAGCTCTTCAGAAAGTGAAAGAAAACATGGAAAATGAGTAAGCAAAATGACCTTCTTTCTTTCTGGAGTTATTCATTACAGAAATATGTATTGATTAAAAGAATTGGATCTTAATTGATTTTAATATGCTGATGACACCAAACTGGTGAAGTCAACACTGCAGGGAAGGGAGGCCATCCAGAGGGACCTTGTCAGGCTCAAGAAGTGGGCTTGTACAAACTGCATGAAGTTCAATAAGGGCCAGTGCAAGGTTCTGCACCTGGACTGAGGCAATCCCATGCACGAATACAGACTAGGAGAAGAGAGAACAGAGGACAGCCCTGAGGAGAAGGACTTGGATGTGGTGGTGGATCAAAATTTTAACAGGAGCCTTCAGTGTGAGCTTGCAGCTCAGAAAGCCAACTATACCCTGAGCTGCTTCAAAAGAAGCACTGACAGTCGGTCAAGGGAGGTGATTCTCCCCCTCTACTCTGCACTGGTGAGACCCGACCTGGAGTACGTCTCCAGTTCTGGAGATCCCAGCATAAGAAGGACACAGAGCTCCTGGAACACATCCAGAAGAGAGCAAGTAAAAAGGTCAGAGGTCTGGAACACCTCCCCTATGAAGACAGGCTGAGCAAGNAAATTTTAACAGGAGCCTTCAGTGTGAGCTTGCAGGAGCTTGCAGCTCAGAAAGCCAACTATACCCTGAGCTGCTTCAAAAGAAGCACTGACAGTCGGTCAAGGGAGGTGATTCTCCCCCTCTACTCTGCACTGGTGAGACCCGACCTGGAGTACGTCTCCAGTTCTGGAGATCCCAGCATAAGAAGGACACAGAGCTCCTGGAACACATCCAGAAGAGAGCAAGTAAAAAGGTCAGAGGTCTGGAACACCTCCCCTATGAGGACAGGCTGAGCAAGTTGGAGTTGTACAGCCTGGAAAAGAGGAGGCTCACAGGTAACCTTTCCAACATCTGAAGGGGGCTACAAGAGAGCTGGGGTAGATCTTCTTACACAGGTGCATAGCAAGAGTACAAGGGGAAAGGGTTACAGAATTGAACAGAGGAGACTGAGGTTGGACATGAGGAAAAACTCATTTCATGTGAGTGTGCTGAGACACTGGAACAGGTTGCCCAAGGAAGTTGTGGCTACCCCATCCCTAGAAGTGTTGAAGGCAAGGTTGGGTGGGGCCTTGAGTAACCTGATCTAGTGAAGGTGTTCCTGCCTATGCAGGGGTTGGAACTAGGTGATCTTTAAGGTCCCTTCCAATCATAGCCATTGCGTGATTCTACTTGTTTTGCTGTAAGCACATATTTTGTCGGTCAGTGTTTAATTTCTCTTTGTCCCATACCATGAAAACATGCCATATGGCAATTAAGAGCGAAGGCTAAAGGTCTTAATTTACTGTACCTAAAACGAAGGTGTGTGACTTCATATCCAACCCAGTGAAGAAATTACTTTGCAGAAGGAAAGAAGCCATAAAATCTCCACTGAACTCCTTGTTTGCATTGAGTTTCTTATTGCAGTCATTTTGTGCACCAATTCTGACATCACCTCTGACTCTACCCGCATTTCAGGATTTCTTATCACTTACTCCTTTTATATAATACTATTGTCCTTAAGGGAAGTTAATGGTTTCTTCTTTCCTTAGTCATGGCATATGCTACTGTCTTTACCTTGGGAACAGGGGAAACGGTACATGACAGAGGATGGAAATCTAGGCCTGAGCCAGGAAAGGAAAGTGAAGAAAGTATGCTCCAAGCTTAGTACTCTCTTTTACTCTATCCCTTGCCCCTTGGTCCCAGTAGGATCTTAGGTTCAAACTTTAGGTTTAAAAAGTGCTAGAACTGGAGCAATCAGATTTTTTCCCATGTTTGACAGTGTTCACTGTAAAGTAACTAAGGTACTCTCTCATGGATTTGTTCTGATTTCTGGACACTAAATGTTGCAGCATACTTCCTAGGCTACTGCTCATCTCCCACTAAAATAAGCAGGAGGAAAAGACAACACTAGTTGTTAGGTACTAAACAACAGGCAGGACATGGTTTTCAGGTACACAGAAAGTACCTGTCCTCCATCTCTCACACCTATTATTAACCAAGAATGCGATAGGAGATGTCATTCAGGAAGATGCTGTTTGAATAAGGATATGAAAATTGTCTTGGAGATATTCAGCCACATTAGTGAATAGCTGAGGGCAGAATTTGGCCTTAAAGGTTATCTAGCTGCTTTCTGACTGACACCTCATACAACAGCTGGAAAAAAGCCTCAAGTTTATCACATAGACTTCTCTGTTATCATCTGACTCTGCTTAAAAATAATGGATCAAATTCTTCTCTAGAACATTGCCACTGAAGTCAGTGGACTTATGCCAAGGATGAATTTGACCCAATATTATTTTCAAACTGAGATTAGAGAGCAAGTGAACCAGCAAGAGACAATTAAGTCAGTGATGCACTTACTATCTTGAGTACGCAAGCAATCTGAAAGCCAACATAATGCAGCTCTTATTCACCAGGCACACAAATAAATCAACTTTAATGTCAATAAAGTCAGTAATGACAGATTTTATCACTAAGTTATAACTAAGCAATAATGATTGGGAAAAAGGCAAGTAGCTCACAGCAACTGAAGTGATTTTTTATTTTGTCCTAGGTGAAGCCAAGGGTAACTGAAGAGACTGGCCTTTACTCCCTCTATTATTAACTGCAAATCATTCTTGTCATGTTAGAAAGCAGATCATTTTTTTCCCTAGCATTAGTCACTGTTATGTTATGCCTCACACCATGACCTCCTTCAGAGGTGCCGCAGTCCATTTCCAATTAGCCTCTGCATATTAGTGAGGGGCAGTTTTATTTTAAGAGAAACAGGACTGAAATTATTTTTCTATTTCTTCTGTAAATGTCGTTATCGATGTAATTCTTCCATCAGCTGTGATCACAGAAATAAGAGAACAAATAAAATGTCTGCCTGAGGATGATTTAACACTTTACAAGGAGAAGTCCTACATTAAATACTCTTAAACAGCTGCAGAATTCCACTTGTAGTGGCTACATTTCAGTGAGGAGTACAGTAAATGTTAGAGGTGAAAAGTGGCTTGCTAAATGCTTTTGAACTATTAGATTGAAGGATATATTAAAAATAACACTTGCTATATTTGTTGATGTGTAGAAAAAAGACAAATCAGGATATAAATATTTTTAAAACACTATTATATTAAGTAGGTGGTTGGTACTTTAAACTGTTTACAAAACATGTTTCAGATGAGTCTGTACAATCATTTCACTCTCTGCACCTTAACCAAACAGTACGCACATTTATTATGCATGTAGTTGTGCTCCCTATGGGATATGTTTAACAATGGTCGATTGCTATGTTTCAGTAGTTTTGGCTGACATTCAACAAATGTCTGAGCAGCTAATAATGCACTTAGTTCTGTTAGTCCACCCATCTGTCCATCACATCTGCCTGCTGTCATAAAGGCTGCCATTAAGCAACGTAGCATTTATCTAACATCCTCTCTATATTCAATCTCTTCCTGAATGCCTCGAAGGTAAACAATGTGCTCCCAATTATTTTAATTCTTTCATAAGCTCAAGATAATAAAGCTTAATAATCACTTATTAAAAAAAAAAAAGCAGCAAACATTTCTTTTACTCTTTTACTGATGACAATTTAAACTATCAAATTTACATGATTATTAGTCAATATTCAATTCAAATAGTTTGGAAACACAAGGAAAGATCTTTCTTTTGCCCATAAAAATTGCAGAACTTTGTGTGTGCAGCACCCCCACAGGAAATACTTACAGAAATTAGACCCAGCATTTGGTGTCTATTTAGAATCTTACTTTTAAGTCTGTCTGTTATATCCCTAAGTTATGGGCAGTCTGCCTTTATAAACTCTTCTAGCACCTGAGTAGCTTTTTCCACATGAAGAGATGCGGGGTCATGTGTATTTGTCCTTGTTCATGCTACATTTAAAATTGATTGCAGTAACACAAGATGCACTCAATATTAGATGTGTTCTTTGTGTTAGCACAATAAGGAAGAAGAAAAGACAGTGGAAAGAATAACCATGATGTCAAATTTAGCCAATGGATATATTTTAAGGGATGTAAGTTCACAAAATCAACAAGTAAAGTAAGTGTTGTTACACTTTTACATAATATTATAGAGCTTTTTTGCTGCTGCTTGTCTGCAACCCCATCTTCTGGAGAATCTATAATATTGAGGGTAGACCAAAACTCTTTATATGAACATATCTTTATCCCACAATGACAAGAAACATGTTATCCAAAAAGCTAACTAGGAACTATTCATGCTATTATTTTAATATCCTTTGAGGTGGTTTGCTATAGACCCTATCCTAAGAAGATTCCTATCCTAAGGAGTATTTTCAAACCATTATTATTCTCATGTTTCTAATCTTTATAGTCAATATAATTTCAAGCTATGTAGGTGCCAAAAGAATAACCGTAAGTTTTGGGAATAAAGCCATGCACTTCACAAGGAAACCTCTTTTAAAGCAAAGTCAATAGGTGTTTGCTTATTTCAGGGAAACAAAACATTCACGGAATCTAATTATGCTTGTCCTGCATGATTTCCCTCAGACAAGAAGTTCTTCACAAGTTACCTGTTCAAAGACAATCCTGAGTTAGGCAGCATCAATTCTACAGCAGTTACACACCATGCAGAAACATTCTGGACAATAGTTTTTGCCATTTACCCAGCAAGAGCTGCAGCAACAGTAGAGTAAAGCATACATTGTTCTGTAAAATGTGATGCTGTGTGGCCATTTGTGAAAGTATGCTGAATATTTTCTATAAACATTGTGTTTGAACAGCCATTCAGTACTCTCTCCCAACTTGTGCAGCCTGTACGAATGTCCCTACCAGTTACTGACTTCCTGCAGGCTTCCTACATGTATGAGCTACACAAGTACCTACATGCATACATCAATAAGAGAAACTGCAGAACACAGAACACCATTGTGCATGCCTCAGTTCAGTTAAAGCACTGTAAATTCATGCAGATGCGTTTGTACTTGGGTATGAACACATATTCTCTTAGATAAAGAAACCCTATAGTTTTTGTGGTAAGTTTTCTTAGAAATTTATGAAAGCATTCCAGCGTAATAGAAAAATTAGCCTACAGCTAATACAGCTAATTTTGACATGGGTTACCTGTCTCTGTCAATAGGTGCTGTGGCATAGGAAAGGGCATTTCTAACTTAGGGCAAGTCCTAAACTGTTGTAGGTTACAATTACTCCAGTTGAAAACTGGCTGCATAGGTTACTACTATTCCAGTGGGTAACTAAAGGGAATTCTGATGCCAATCATAGGACAAATTGGTTGCCAAATGAGATCCCCAGTTAAAAATCTTCCTTTCACCACTGCTATAGGTTCCTTTCCACTTTCCCTTTCAGCTGATATATCTATAACTAACTTCTAAGCCAAAGACAGTAATTATTACATTGTACCCCCCTGTAAGACATAAGGTGAAGTGCTTTCTACCAAACTGACAACAATAACCTTCCCAATTATCCTTTTAAATCACCACTCGTGGAGAAAATGTGCATAATAAAAAGAATGAATCACTCTGTTATCTAACATTATGCAGAGTATAGCATAAGATAAGCAGAATGCTCAGTGCTGTTATTATTTGTTATTTGTTTTGGCTAGAGCAATTATCCACAGAAGTGCTAAACAAACACAAGAAGCTTGGTTATTTCCCAGAGATATTCACCTCAGACACATACACGAAGATCTTCATTTGAAAATAGCTATAACATTGTTAGAATAAATATGTCATGAAAACATCAGCCTAGTGCTAGTCTACATCATTACTGCCAGTCAGGAGACAAACAAGAAAGAGAATGGTGTGGGGCACTGAAGTCTAAGATCTTGTGTACTTTTCTGACAATCTAGAAGCTGTGAGAAAGACTAAAGAGAGTGTACTTGATAGCAACTTACACAACTATATTACACCTGATTTTCATTTTCTCTGCGCTGTACTTAAAGTTTAAAATCTGGGTAACGTGTTTTGGAAGAAGACATCCTTCGAAGCCTCTGTACATAGGAAGTATCAGGCAATTTTACAGCAGATCGCAGTCTATGGAAATTTGAATGTTTTGCAGCATTTCCATCCCAGTAGCACATACTGTTCAGTACCCATTAATGAGATATCTTTGCTCCAACAGCACTATGTGAGAGAATTTTTAGAAGAAAATGTTTACTTTTAAAATCAGCAGATAAACAAAGCAATGGTTTGTAGACACAGCAATAGCTGATCTCAAAGTGAATGTTGAGTCAAGCTGACAAGATTCGGTATGAAATACAATGACAGGCAATAAAAATGTTAAGTGTAGAAAAAGTCAGTCATATTCCAGTTAGGTTAGTAGAAAAGGCTCAGTATAACCCGAATCAGACCTGGAAAAAATGCTATGGTTTGAATTAACAGCTCTAAGTTCTTTTTTTGTCTGTTCACTTCTAATTATTTCATTGGTCTTGTGTGGTATGTTGAGAAAAACGCAGGCTTAAGCCCTTTTTTTCTCTCTCCAAGACACTTTGAGCAGACATAAAGTATTGTACTGAAGTATTATACTAAAAAGCTGTTTGTAATACTTTACCCTGATAACTGTACCTTGTAGTTTTTGTCAACTGAGGTGGTTTTTCCACATATTCTTTATGGATTGTAGTAACTTATGCATTATACCACAGGAGTTAATTGTGTCACGTGTAACAATTTGCCAAGGAGAAGCCAAGAAACTAGGACATAAAGAAAGAAACCACATTAGCATCATTATTTCAGGGAAGTTATTCCAAATTTCTCTATGTGAAATTAATCTGACAACCTTTTGTAATAAGTGAAGGAGGAATAAGTCATAGGTTTAGGCTCTTAACAAGGCCAGCAAGAACAGAGAAGACAACAAGTACCAACACACTTTTTAAAAGAATAAACTTTCTCAATTGTCTCAATCCTTTTCAGGAATAGAAATGGTAATGACTGTTTCTACAGGTTTAAATTAATTTCCTAATGCAAAACAGTTGGCAAGTTCTGAGTATTAATAGTAATGCAACTCATTTTCAAAGGCTATGTTTGGTTTTTCAGGAGGACTGAGAAGATGAGAACACTGCGAGATTCCTTTAAGCTCAGGGCTTTTCTTCTCAATATTTCTTTTTTCCTTTGTACTCTTGACTAGCCAGCCTGGTCAAAAGCGCATTCAAGTTCATACATATTTCCCATTTATCTTCATTACTTGAATCTGTTCATTTAAGTGCAGTCTAAAAGTAAAATACAAGCCTTATTAAATGTAAAATCTGTATCGTGGCATTCACAGAATAGATTGGAATCGAGAAAGCACAGAACTATCAATATCTGATGAGAAGAGTGACAAAAGAACTGATGAAATGAAGATAATATAACCTACGCTTGAGTAGACCTTGTTACACTCTCTTCTTCAATGTGCAAAACTTGGCAAAGGTTTAGCCAAGGATGTGACCTGTTTATACAGACTCTGTCAGACTATAAAATTAGACCTGGGGGAAAAAAAACAACTCATAGGGAAGCTGTTTACTTTGCTGAGGTCAAACAACACTACTGTCTATCTGAGCTGCAGTTAGAATTAGTAACATTGTGGAGAAGGCAGAGATAGGCCTCCAAATATTGAACCTATCATATAAAAGTTCTAATAATAATTTCATAATCTCTACCTTCCCTCCTCTCCGCCTTTTAAAAACTTGTTTTATTTTGCTTTTTCTGAAATGTAACTAGGTTTTAGCAGTTCAGTTGAACAGATAATAGCAATTTTCTACTGTTTCTCTACTTCCAAACCTACTCCAAATATCAGTATCAAAGCTGATGTATGACAACCATGAATTTTGGTTTGAATGTTCTAATCCTAGCATGAAGCACCACTTAAGATGCATGATTGCTCAAACATATACTTGGCATCCTGCAAAAGGCCGTGTTTTGCTATTTGCATCATTCCAAGGGTGATTTGTCTTTTCCCCCTCCTTTACTGAAGAAACTTGTTAAAAGATAAACTCCTTTACAAATGACAGGGGGTAAAGAACTAGCAGCATGTATTATGCATGATAGCATCAGCAGTCCTGGTGAAAGGCTGTCCCGGGTGGAAAAGGGGCTTTGATCGGTCCTTGGGTCAGTGTCTGAAATTTAAGCCCACCAGCCAGCTCTCAAGTACAATTTACCAGGCAATGAAGCAACTGTGATGAAAAGATTTATTGAACCCACACCCAAGAAGATTAAAAAAAAAAACAAGTAAGTAAAATAAACAGAAACCGTGTCACAGTGCCATTACACACATCCTGAGGAAAATGCGAGACAAATTACACAGAGGTCTAGGCTTCAGACGAGAGCCCCTGGGGAAAGGGAGCATACCCTATAACAAAAAAGGGGACAACAACCACCCCTGGGAACTCAGAGGACTCAGAAGCTTCAAACTTTAAATCTTCCTGATATGATTATAGAGTGTCAGATTGGGTAAATATTCAGAAAATGAAAGCTAGAATGTCCTTTACCCCCTTTAAAATACTATGTAATGGCTATATTGAGCCAAAGAAGACAGGTAGCTAATGAACTCTTTTGCAATTACATGACCTAGTTGTCATGAGGTCACCACAGAGAAAGCTGATGAATGTCTGTAGCTGGGTTACATTTTACATTGATCCTCCAAATATACCAGGTATTGGGAAACTAGTAATAAGCTCCTGAAAGTCCTTTTGAATAAAAAGTGCTTTTCTAAACTTTTGGAAAGTTTTCTATGCCACTTTTGGCCATCAAATAGAAAGTACAGAAAGAAATACACCGCACAAACATTAGCTAAAGATCAAAATCAGATAAATAAAAATCAGGAAAAATTAAGCCTAGCAATATGTAATTTGTTCCTGTTCTGGTTCTCTTACACGCAGATAATTTTTATTTCTTTTTTTTGATGACTCTAAGTGTCTTAGCTTCAGAAAGAAAGGGCTACTGTTAGCAGGAGCAAGTCACATGAAAGAATAACCTTTTCATTATTGTTTGAAGGCTGTCACTTCTGACAGATCAGATTAGCATTTGCTTGATTTTTCGTAAAGGAAGTAAATAAAAATGTAAAGACAAAAAGAGCTGTTAAAATATATAATAATGCTAATAAAATAAACATTTTATGTAATATATCAATTCACATATAAAATCATATATTCATTTTAAAACATCCAGAATTTAAACTACGCGTAAAGCATTAAAGATATAAAAATACAGGAAAAATAGCCATTCCCAAAGAATATTCTAGAGTAACTGAAGTGTCTGGATGCCTTGTCTCTCCTTTCAGGTGAAAAGTAGTTACTTAATTTAAAATGCTAGCCTTCTGTTTCTGAGCAGTGGAAGGTTTGCTCAGCCCTTTGTGGCACACATCAGACACAGGCTATTTTTCTGAGTGCAGGCTCCGTTAAACTGCAAAGCACAAATAAGAAAACAAGCTTTTGCTTCAGCTACTTTCTCTTCCCTTTTTGTCCTTCTTCATTCAGATAGAGCTGCTTGTTCAGTCTTCCAGGTTCAGTCATGCTGTTTGATTTTGGTTTTGATGGAGGAAAAGGCTGTGGGGCCAGAATCACTGGCATTTTTTTGTGTTGATGTAAATGAGGTTCAAAGTCAGCTTAAATGTCCAGCCAGGACATAGCCCTGAATAGAAGTAGCTTGGGGTAAGAGAGAGCTGCCAAAATTGAACAGATCCCTGCCCCTCATCTCTGACACAAAGAACAGAACAGTGAAGAAGACGATCAAAGCATTCAGCCCTCATTGATTGCCCATAGAAATCTATGTTTAAAGAAAAAGGGGTTTGATTCACAGTATTTAATTTCAAGGATTAGACTGGGGGTGAAACAGGCATCTCTTTGGTCATATTGCTTATTTGGCAAGATAACTTTACATCTTGCTTACGTAATAAATAGTTTAATCTGGAATGGCTACTAATTGGAACCTCTAGACTGCAAGATAACTGCAGTGCAGTATGCTCCCTGCGTGCTCTTTGCAATTGTCTTTGTTGCCAACTGAAATTTTTTTAAATTTAGCAGATGTTTGAAAAAAAGCATTTAATTTTGTTAATTTTGTTAGCCGTGACCAGGTCTTGCCCTGGTTTCTTTGTTATTGCCTAACTATAGACACAGAGGTCCATATACCTTCTACACAATGGGACCTGGATGACTGTTCAATTCTGAGTTACAAATTCTACATCACAACTATTCAGGAAAGACATTTCACCAGGCAAAAAAAAATGAGAAATTTCACTTTCTTTTCTTTGCTCTTCAAATGTTTCACACCACATGTACTTGCAAAGAAAGTCACGTGCATTAAATAACTTTACTAGACAGAGCACTGCCTTTGCAAGCCTCATCAACTTGTATACTTGGCAAGAACAAATACAAGATCCACCTTACATTTCTCAATACAAAGGCTTAGTTCCCCAGAAGGATGATGTTGAGGTTGTGAATATCACCTGGAAAGTACTCAAAAACAACACTGATGACTGGCAATTTAGAACTAAAAAACAAATCCTTTTTTTTCTCTCTACCTGCTGAACATAACTCTCTTCTTTCAAAAATCTGCCACTGAAATTCATCACCAGTAAAAGTTTAATAAAGACTGTTCACTCAGAATTTTGTTTTGAAGATTCTGGATTCCCTATTCTATCAGAAACTGCACAACAAAGTTCCCTAATTACTGGCAATTGCCAAATTCCTGAAGGCAACACAGTATTTTTACATCTTTTCAGCTCTTGATCATGCATCATCTTTAGTTTGCAGCAGTTGCATCCTTTGCAGAACATATTGAATAGTCTATTATTAAGTCTTTTCAATGCTTTCGGAATATTTCTTCTATTGTTTGAGAAATCAAGAAGCTTCATTCAACATGTTTTGTATTTGCATTACCTAATAGTAATTTGGGCAAACTTTTCTTTCACAGCTGTAAAGGTGAACATTTGCCTAACCCTCAGAAATGTACCCCACGTACTTTCTGAAATTTTGAATGAGAAATCAGGAATTTTGAAGGTAGGAATTTTGTTGCGAATTAAGATTCTATTTTTCATGCATGTAGAAGACAACAGCATATAAAAGGGTTTCCATTTAAAAAACAGCGAGAAATTAAAAAACCCTAAAATGGATCCGTTGGCATTTCAGACTCATTTGTTATTTTATTTCCATAATGCTTGTTGATTATGATAATTGATCACTCCAATAATTTCAAAGATATAATTAATTGGTAAAAGTAATTTAGTTGCCTTTTATGTGAAATATTCTTAATTAACAAAGAACATTTAAATAAATTACCATAATACTGAAGGTCACACAAATATTAGCTGCAGTTGTGCTCACTGTTGCATAGATACATATTGCTATGTAGAGACAGAAGGAATAAAATTAATTTTAATAAAATGAAAATAACATGTTCCTTCCATTGAAATTTCACTACAAGCATCTTATTCCATTTGGCTTTTTAGCTAAGATCAAATGCAATGTCAGTTTAATATTAGATATGACAATGTAATTTAATCTACTTTCTACTTTGGCAAAGCTGGAGCAACACGTGATTTGGTCTTTCATTTCTTCAAACACTGTAATTATTTTTTGCTGAAAAATCAAGCAAATGTGATAAGAAAGTGACATACCAAAGGTTAACTGGCACAATGACTCCTGAACTGCACTGGGTGCAATAACACTGCCACAGATCATTTTCCTGACACCATTTCCCTACTGAGATTTGTAATCACTGAAGTGATTTTTCAGTGACTGGTAACAGAGCTTCCTTAGGCAGAGGAATTGCATTTCCCACTTTACAGGTGGTAGCTGTGTTATTACAATTTGCAGTGGAAAAGATATAGGGGGAATGAAGAGAGGCTGAGGGAGCTGGGCTTGTTTAGCCTGGAGAACAGAAGACTCAGGGGGGACCTTATCACTCTCTACAACTCCCTGAAGGGAACTTGTAGAGAGGTGGGTGTCAGGCTCTTCTCCCAGGCAACTAGTGATAGGACAAGAGGGCAGGGCCTGAAGCGGTGCTAGGGGAGGTTTAGGTTGGATGTTAGGAAGCCCTTCTTCATGGAAACAATGATCAGAAACTGGAATGGACTGCCCAGGGAGGTAGTGGAGTCTCCATCCCTGGAGGTGTTTAAGGACAGACTGGACGTGGCACTTAGTGCCATGGTCTAGCTGATGTGGTGATGTTAGGTCATAGGCTGGACTTGATGTTCTCAGAAGTCTTTTCCAGTCTCAATAATTCTGTGGTTCTGTAATTGCCACCTTGTTCACTGTGTATTGAAATGAAGTCCTAGCCATTACAGCAGTTGTCATGGAGCCAAACCAACTGCCATGTTAAACAAACACCTTCTTAGAAAGGCTTCCTTTAAGAAATTTAAAAGTATTAGTTTCAGAATTCCAAAGTCAAGATGTCAAAATTGTGTAAAATAAAAGCAAAAGATTAGAGATCTTTCTGTCTAACATCTTTTCTGTACACATTAAATATTAGACTTTCAAAACAAGTTTGAATAAAATTTTAACTGAAGGTGTGACCTTCTATAGCTGAAGAAAAAAAGTGTTAAGTTGATGACAAGATTAATGATATTTACATGCCAAATGACAGAACTAAAGCTGGAGTACTGATTAAAGGTAATTAGTCAGTGTAATGCCATTTTGGAACTATGCAAAATTGTATAAAATCAACAAATAGTCAGAGTTCAGCTATGTTCTGAATCCATAAGCAGTGACTTATTTTCAAAGATGTCACAATTTTCCTTATTTGTTTGCTTATGGAGACAAATTCTTCATCTGCTCCTTTCATAGTTCCTGAGTCCCACTATGACTTCGCTATAACTGTGGAGGAAAAATATTTGTGAGAACCACCCTTGTATCATCTATCCTCTAGAAAAAGCAAAGGAAACTGTTTCACAGCTCTGGACCTAATGAGGTCATGAAGCAACATTTCACATGGATTAGTACCCTGAATTTGACTGAATTGGGTATTTAAAGAACTAGAAGTGATTTAAGCTTTTTTTTCATGGTATTTGCTCTACTTTTTCCACTGTGTCTGTAAAACCTTTCTTCAGACAGAACTGATACGTCCTGCCTAATCTGCTTTGCCACATATTACCAAAAATTATTGAAAACATAATTACCGTTGACTCTGTAATCAACCAAGTTAGAAATTGAAGATTATCCAACAATAAATTCAAAAGGACATGATTCAACCTCAGGAAAAGTGAATTTGTCTAAGCACAGCTCTCTGAAGTCAGATTACAAAATAATGAGGAATTTTCAACGGCATTTTATGCTACAATTTCACAGGGGGGTTTGCACAGAGAACAAAGGAAATTAACACATACCTAAAGACACAAAGACTCTTCAAATCTAAGTGTATTAAAGTAGAAAAAAGTGTGAGGGAGAAGTATTTTAGTAGGCAAACCGTTGGTGTTGGAAACAAACACATTTTCAGTCATGCTAGACCTTCTGTGAAACACCTCCTCGACTACTCCTGCCAACAGATAGACAAAGCATAAAGTGAAGGTGCCAGTAGCCATTCATACTTTCCGATCTGTTTCTGTCATTAAATGAAGGGGGTTAATGGAAATTCTAGCTCTGATAGTCTTCAGTCAAATAGTTGCTCAGTTATTTTAAAGGGTTTTGTACAAACATATTTCAAAAGCAACATGGGAAGCTTTGCGTGTTATCACGTAGAAATCCTGAGCTTAAACAGTGAACACTGCTTTGGTGATCATTTGAATTTTCACCTGGCTCGTTGCATACATCACCTTGATGTCTCAAACTTCAATGTAGTCCCATAAATGACACTTTTAACTGTAACCTAGTCAACCACAAGAACCACTAAATGGATGCAAAAGGGTCTGTCTTTTATTTTTCTGTTAATTCTCCTTTTGTGTCCTGCTGCTTTGGGTTTTGATGAAAAGCAGAGATAATGAAGAACAACAAAAAAGGGGGTTTTAAAAGTGTTTTTTACTAGTCATCACAGATCCCTAGTAGAGGCTTTCCTAACAGAGGAATGTGAATGAATTATCTTACCTCTTCAGAGGCATATCAAACCCTTTTCATGAAATTATTACATTTAGGGTAACTCTGATCAAGATAACAGTATACAGCAACCCTTCTTTGAATAGACTTTCCCAACAAAGAAAAATGAAAATAGAGTATTAAAGCTATGCTAAGAGATTAATCTTCTACAAATCGTAGTGTTAACAGCAGCAAGAAACAAAAAAGGAGTCCTTAAGAAAAACAAACTATATCATTTATACTTTTGAGTAAGGTGGTTTTGTATAGACACACAATAGAATTTACCCAGGCTACAGAAACACAAACACAAATATTTAATGGGAAAAAACTCAGTGCATTCTGAGCTCAGTATTCTCACAGGAAATTAACGATACTGGTAACCAAATAATTAGAAATGGGAATATGCAAACATGTTTATTAACCTTATATTAATTTGCAAAATAAGAAAATAGAGAAAATTTTGCTCCCCAATATTACTGTGTATGATGCACAGAGTAAATTGCAGCTGTAATAAAAAAGGATCTGTTTCTCTCATTTATAAAAGACAGAGAAGACAGAGTTATAAACCAAAAACCATTATAAACCATTAAGTGAAAATTACTAAATCACCTAAATTATTACTCCGTGTGAATCATTCCATTTCCAGTAATGAGGGGTTAAACCAATAAAATTATACCTTCATGGGCTGGGAAGAAAATGTTTATTTTAATTTCAATTTTTACAGTAATAAGAGATTAGGTAGGAAAACACAGCTTCATATCACGAGACAGGCCATTGAGGCTCTACCTTTCAACGTCTTTTTAAAGCAGACTTCCTTGATCTCTGTGAGGAGCAGAGACCTGAGGAGAATGTTATAGCTACAAGGGCTTGATCTTGCAAGCTGTCTAAGCCTTGCTGTAAGAAGTGCAAAAAGTCAAATAAACACTGAACACTAAGGACAGATTGTGAACCATTTACCCATACTAGTAAGCAATTAGACGTCATGTTAGAGCCAGTGTTGCCTCCTGTTTGAGAAAACATTTGAGTATGTGCTGAGTTGGAAGTTAGATGTTAGTGCGGTTTAAATACACCCAGTGGGATTTCCTTCAACTGAGATCCATCATAAAAATTGATTCTTAGCAAGAGGAGATTCACAATCTGGTCTTCATTGCTTACAGATTGTGTAGGGTAAGAAGATTCCATAAACTGAGAGAAACTAGGGCACTGATAATCATGCAAATAAACCTCTCTAATTCTGTTAAACGTACAAGACTGAGGAGAAAGAAAAATAGTCACAGTAGGATAATCTAGAGTAAATACACTTAAAAGGCTTACAGTGACCGTGTATGTACAGAAGCCATTTTTAGGGTTTTTACCCATTTCTACTGTCAAAAAAGAGGTGTTGTCGATTATGCTGAGGTAAATAAGAGTAAGGGCAGCTGAGCAGAGCAGCCTCTGAAAGAAATGCTGTCAAAGTTTCTATTGAAAAGACTGTTTCTCAGAGGCAGCTGCTCAATGCCTTATGATGTATTCCAGGCACAGCCTCCTTGCTTGGCCCATCACCCTGCTGCACCTGCTCCTCGCAGCTCACTTCACCTGAGTAGATCGTGACAAGAGTAACAAAGCTCTGTGTCCCGGCATCCTACAGAAAGCTCAGCAATGCTTTCCCTACCTCCTCAGCTGTACCACTGCAGAGCTGATCTCCTGCTTATATGCTGTATTTGCTCAGAGCATCAGGTACTAGCTAGCTGTTTACCTTTCTTTCATTCCTCCCTGCTGCAATTTCTCTTTACAGCTGACTCTTGTATGAGAAGTGTCTCACTACTGCTCAGAATTTTAATACGGTGCCTGAGATCTCTCTTCCATTACAAATCTCAGAGGATGGTAGTAGTATCTCACTAATTGCAAGTATCTTTGCATTTAGGAAAGGTGCTACCAGGCAAATTACAAGTGTATTTATTGGCAAATGATAACATCTATCATCAAGATCTATAGAAAGAGATCCCAGAAAGCAGTTTATCGCAGTTGTATGACTTAAAGTTCCGTGCTTCTGCTCCATCAGAGACCTGGTCTGGCCTCCACTTTTAAATCCCTGGTTTTAGTCAGGCTACACACGGTCCATTCTGCATAGTGGATCCCAGATATTAGAAGATGTGCTCTCCAGAATACCAGTATTCATTATCCTGGTTACCTGACAGGTCTCTTCCACTTTTCATTAGTTCAAGGATTCCTCTACACTGCTAAATGTTTGTTCCCTGTTTTAAATACCCAGATTCCGTATGTTTCAGAAGTATCACAGTAAATTAAGCAGCAAAAGCTGTAAGTCCAAGTACAGTGTGAAAAATGTACTGTTACTGCAAATGCTTTTCAAGGTCTTCAGAGCTCATAGTCCTTTCCAGCTATTATTTATGATTGGAGCTTGGAAGATTTTTTTATTTTTGACAGTAGAGTGGAACCCTTTAGAGCTGTTTTCCTTTGTTTGTTTGTTTGTTTGTTTGTTGCTCTAATGGAAGTGCTTCCTTGGTTCTATTGTAAGTACTTCTCAAGCAATTAGGATGAAAAGGTTGCAGAAGTTCACAAAAGATGACAGCTTACTTGGCTTCAGTGCATTTATCATTATTATAGGGACTAAAAAAGGTTATAAAGGAACTTTTAATTAGATATAATATTTATCTCTGGCAACATAATTAAGTATGGCAACATAGTTAATAATTAAACTAAGGATTTGCTATACAGCATACAGCTACGTCATGATGTGTGTCACCTACTGCACAGCTTCATGCATTAATTTTGATCCAGTTGGAAAAAACTTAATCACAATTTGTAGCAGTAAAAGGATACTGATTGCAAAATATCCATGCAACTTGTATTGCAGGGTCTATCAGACTTGTTTGGAGAAGGGCTGAGTGACATTGAGAATAATTTGGGCAGCAAGCAAACTGCAGGCACAGATCGAGATGGCAGAGCTTTACATATTAGACTTGCCTCACATCTAGCACATTTGCACCCTGCAAGGAGTGCAATAGGAATTATTCTCCAAGATGCAATTCAGAACCTTTCTGATGAAAAAAACGTGTGACATTTGGAAAATGATCATACTGTGCATTTTAAATTTTCCTGTTTCTTTCAGTTTTGTACAGAGATGAGTCGGGCAATCCCAGTTTGTTTTTCTCAATGAGGGACTGACAAGATTCTCCTAGATCCTATCAGCATCAAGAATCAACACTGGAGCTTTTGTTGGGACTTCACATCACTAGATTAAAGTGCCTGAACTTTCCAGAATCTGAAGTACACTACCAATCTTCCTAGCTACTGTTCTGCCATACTTCATCATTTCTTTAGAATGGCATAGCAAATCTACATGTTTAGTGTAGTATTTTATTTCATCTCTCGAACAGAGCCCTCTGGATTTATGAGAGAGAAAAATAATTAGCATGGAGTATTCTATCTGGAACTACTGAGGGGAGACATAAAAAAAGGAGGTTCTTTTCTCACACAAATCAAAGACTTTAGAGTAACCTATTATGCACCCTGTCCTCTCCATTGTCTGCCATTTTTCATCTTCACTCTCGTCCATATACACTGTAGCTTCTTTCCAGACACAGGGCCTATATTTATGGGAATTCTGCAGTGCCAAAAGAATAAATATACAAAAAATAATGGAGCTCATTCCTCTTGGAAGAAAAACAATCAGCCTGAAAGATATTCTTCACAGATGTTGCAAAACAGTCCTCCCAGCAGTGAGGACACAATTTCTGCAAAACATCTATGAAACATAACTCTCAATACTAAAAGCTTTTCTTTGTTTGGTTTATTTTTTCAGAAAAAAAAGAGCATTGAAAAAACTTGGGACCAAGTTATAAAGATAATTCTCCCTCTACAGAGCCCTAGGTAGTCAGAATAGCACTTGTAGTGTCTCAGAGAAAATAAGATTTCCAGACTATTAAAGTAGGTGCTTTATTTTTTTTATGAAGGTTTACCTTCATTTTTTGCAGTATGCTGAGTGCACATTTCAAAGATTTCACAGTTTTATTATTCAGCATCTATGCTGGCAAACCTACAAAGGACTAGCCATTGATTTCAAAACTAGTTTACTGTGCAATTTGGGAGGACTCAGAGAATCAGCCTGAACAGTCGGAGGCAGCTGGTTGGAACAGGTGTTGCAGAAAATTATAATCCTACTTTGATTAATCCTATGTTGTTGTTTTCTACAGCCACTCTCCACTTATGCGTGACAGGTATCCAAATAATCAAACACATAGAGCCAGTAGTAACAATCTGAGGTATTACCAGGAGAAACATCAGGAAAGATTGCGAGCATGTGAGCCAAAAGTATTTGCTTTTCAAGGAGAAAGGTTTTCATAAGGTTCTCCCCTACTCATGCATTTGCTGGAAAATAAAGGTTTGTTTCACTGCTCATTTTCAAAACAGAGTTCCTGTGAAGAAAAACTGGGAAAGCACAAGCTAGTTTAATGCAAGATACAGGCTTTTATCTTTTATCAGTGATATAAGTAGTACAACCACTAGGATCAAATGTGTAGCTAAAGCTTGAATGTTCTAATCCTCGGCTATTCCCAAAATCTGAAGGTGACTAGATACACCGGCTGCCTCACGTGGTATCAGTCTGAACCACCTGAAGACTTTATAAAGGAACCCTATTTCAAGAAAATTCAGCTACCAGGTATCAGATTCAGACTCAAAAATCAGATACCTTCCAGAAAACTCACTGTGTTGTCACAAAGTCTGATCTGCAGGATGCCTGCCTTTGAAGTAGCAAAGGCAGTAATTTTTATGAATTACTTAATGCATAGTCACAGAAATAATTTTAAATACCAGTGCTTTTGCCTCTAACATTAGGAGGGGCAAAGAAAAGGAGCCACAAAAACAGGACTCTGCTTTTTCCCCACCCTGCAGCATCATGGCCAAAGAGAGGCATGTACATGTCAAGCCACACCTGGAATTCTTTGTTCAGTTTTGGTCCTCACTATACAAAAAAGATGTAGACAGGCTGGAGAGGATCCAGAGAAGGACCACAGAGATGATCAAAGGAGCGAGAAGCTACCGTATGGGTAGCCTTGAGAAAAGGCTTCTTATGAGAAATCTTATCACCAAATTCCAGATTTCAAATGGTGGCTCCAAAGAAGATGAAAAGTCTAATTTTACAAGGAGTAAACTACAGAAAAAATTGCATCCAAAGAGGAAAGCAGATGTTATTTCCATACCCAGCACAAGCTGAACAGGAAGAACTGGACACTATAATTTACTAAAACCTGGAAGGAAAATGCACTTCAGTATTTTTTTCAGCTTTACAGCACTTCACCAGGCTGTCCTGGAGCTTTGTAAAGCTACAGCTTGCCTCCCATTTATTTTACCTTACAATATTTCTCCAGGGTTCAGAGGAACTGCAGCCTGATAATGGTTTCAGCTGACATCACGAGAACTGTCTTGATAAGCAAAGTGGTACAGAAGTTGAATTCCTGTTTAAATCGTCTGTGTATAATAGTAATAATAGTATAATTTTAAATAGTGTAACTGTAAATAATATAATAGTAATGTTAGGAGAAAAGGAATTCACATTCCTTGTCTCCTCATTAAAGCAAAAGTTAGATAAACTGGGTGTAAATTTTTTCTGTGAGTAAGGAGCATCAAGTGGAGGGGGTGTTCTCCCTCCTAGTACAAGACACTTATGCAAGATAAGCTTCTAGACAATCAATATTTGACCTGTATCTGTAAATCTGACTCTGAGACCTGTGATTACAGTGTCTTGGCAGCTTTTCATTTCAATTACATTTATTTATTTATTTTACTGGTTAACGGCTTTTTTGGCACCATGCATAGCAGTTATCCAGATGGTCATCTGTTGTAAGGTCAAGCAAAATAAACAAAAGGACTTTTATGCATTCCTTCCCTGAAAGCTAAATGGTTCCAGTACTATTGTTTCTCTTTTGACATGTTTAATTATATAGATATAGTTTTGGAATTGGAATTGGAACTGCAAAATGAGACCAGAAGACCGAGTTACTCCTGGAGAATTTCCATTTATTTATCCTGAACAATGCTATCCCTTCTTGCTGCTGGAAAAACTCTGGTTATACATTATATTTAGGTACTTCATGATACTCCTGAACAGCAAAACAAGGGCTAACACACTTTGTTCTACAACACTAATTTTATTGTATTATTAGTAGCACACACAAATCAATGTACTGATAAAGTACTAGTCATTCACTCTCATAGAAAGAAGAAAATTTTTAATTATATTACCTACTTTAGCTGAAATGAAAATTATTAAAATTATCAATACACAGGTCATTTCTTTAATCATGAAGAAGTAGAGAGTACAGAGGAACTTTGCTAATTACTCTTTATCAAGCTATATTAAGATCTTATCATTATTGTCTTCTATACTTGGCCCCATATCCAAGAAACTATTGAAGTCACTCTTTTTGAAGAAATTATATAATTATTTTGCATCAGAGAAGTAATTTATGAGATGTAAAGTATTCAATTTGCCAGGACTCTCAGCATCTCATTGAAGCTGAGTCTTCATCCAAAATGTGCACTCTCAGGAGAGATAGAGGAAAATAAATGAATACCTTCTCAGTTCTTCACAGCTAACAGATGTACTGTTCCAATATCCTTGTAAATATTTGCCCTCCTAGCATAAGGTATAGCAGAACTCTATAGCAGAATAAGTTGTATAAAAGTCATTGTCAGGTATAATCTACACTTTGCAAACCACAGGCTAGGTGTTGACTTGGAATCAGAGGTGAATCACAGAATAATCCTGGTTGGAAAGGATCTACTAGATCACAGAGTCCAATCCTCCCCACACCAACAAAAAACCTAAGTACATGAGAGATTGAAAAACACAAAATTACCCTCTCCATGCCTGCCACTCTAGCAGGTCACAAAGCATCATGGCTACATGCTTCTTACATACCTCCAGTGTATAGTGCATCTCCAGAGTTCCAGAACTCAACGCAATATTCAAAATGAGACCTCACAAGGGTAGAGTACGAGGGCACAATGACTTCCCTTCTCCTGCTGACCACTCTATTCCTGATACAGATCAGGATCCTGTTGGCCTTCTTGGCCACCTGAGCACACTGCTGGCTCATATTAAGCCAGCTGTCTACCAGAACCCCCAGGTCCTTTACTGCTGGGCAGCTTTCGAGCCACTCATCCCCCAGCCTGTAGTGTTGCCTAGGGTTGTGACTGAAATGCAGGATACAGCACTTGCCCTTCTTGTCCCTCATACAATTGGCCTCAGCCCATCCACCCAACCTGTCAAAGTGCCTCTCTAGAGCCTTCCTGCCCTCGAGCAGATTAACACTCTCACACAATTTGGTGTCATCTGCAAACTGACTGAGGGTGCTCTCAATCCCCACGTACTGGAAATTAAGCAAGCAATTCCATCTTAGTTTAACATCATCCAACACATTGTGATTCCACTCTCCTTTACTACTCCCAGCCTCTGGCTTCACCCTATCACCTCTGCCAATGTTCTCACCTTTGAGACTAGGGGATGATCTCCTTTAGGAAGTGCATACAGCCCAAATCTAACAGCCAAATATTAATAGTAGCCTAGAAAAGGAAACAGTGCATTTTAATGGCAAATTATCACAATATCTCCGTCATGTGGTCAGTATTTAAACTGGGCAGTTTTTGCTTTACAAGTCATAAATGATGTAGAGGTCCCTCAAGGGACTAGCAGAACAGCTAAGATGGTAGATTCAACATTTACGTAAACACACAAGTACACTTTGTACACCTCAACTCAGAAATTGTGAAATATGTTCCTAGTTATTTGTTTAAACTATTTAGATAAAGAATTAACTCCTGACAAAATTACTGTCAAGCTTAAAGTTCTTTGCAGATTAAAATTTGTTTTCTAAACAATGATTCTTAGAATTCAGAGTAAAATCCATTTGTGTGTCGTATTGAGCAACAGTAAGATTTACTAGGATTGTCTTTATGGAAATCTTTGGTATCAAAATCACATTGTAAAATAATTTTCAAGTGCAGCTTGTTTCACATCCATATGAAATAACCTGCTTATCTAAAAGATAAGTATCTTATCAGATTTCAGGACTATGGTTGCTTTAGAATATGGTAACAAATCTATATTTCCTTGAATACACCTTCTAATATCATTCTGGGGATCAAGGACCTGAGCTCCTATTGCTCTTCTCCTTTGGTTTTCTGTATTTTCCTCTGTGATACACCTTTCCAACTAAATTTCCAGAGGTTAAAAATGTTAGAGAGAAAATCCTTGTCTCAAAGCATCTATTTCATCTGCTGAACTGTTTTTTAAAAAATTTATATTTATGATGGTATGTAGGTTATATTTCTGGAGAAGGACTAATAAAAAAAGCCAAAACAGCTGAGCATTTCCTTTTTCATGATGAACTGTACATTGCTTTGAAGCTCTGTCAGCATGAAAAATATTTAATTTGTTTGCCTTTAATCCATGTTTGAGAAATACTGTAAAGAGCAATTAGTATTGGCATTTGCCTTCCTGAAACAATATGTACTTTTGGATTTATTTGCAAAGTCCTTTTATGGATTGTTTTTTCATCAATTTGGTAACTAATATTTCTTCAGGACCAAGATAAGGAGACCTCAAGAGCTTTAGTTAAATATTTATGCATGCTAAATTTTTAAACATCATTTAGTGACAGGTTCAATAAAAATATGCCAACCACTTTTTCAAACAAGGATCAGAGTGACACATAAGTGGACTTAGAAGTTTTCTGCTAACAGTACTGGTGTACTCAGCAGATATTATATACACATCGTATTGTACGCTTCTCTGCTGTTCATACATAGTATCTTGAATCATTAAAATGATTTTAATTTCTATCAAAAAAACGATTTTAAAAGCATGTACCAAAGTTGTCTGTGTGCACGTTTATATGTATTGATTACACACATACAGTGGGACACACATGACGCACAGTGGTCACCAAATTGTATATATATATATATATATATATATATATGTTACGGCAAGGTCTGCAGCCTTATTTTGGGGCAAGTAAAAAAGCCACACAGCATGAACAACAGATAAATCTAAAAAGGTTCTCTTCTCTATTTCTTCCTATGATATCATCTGGTATCTGGTGATGCTAGCACCAAACGGGGATGTTTTTATTCCAAGGAGGACACATACCTGAAGAGTCAGTTCCTCCCTGAAGCAATACAGGGCTTGTACCACTCATACTGGAGCCTGACTTTAAGCCTGTGACTGCAAAGAAACTGTCACTTGAATCGCCAACCACATCACATCAAATTCAACACTTTTTCCCCATCTTTTGTGCTGTGTCTACCAAATTTGACCATAGCAAATGAAGATAAAATACTGTTTTGGTTTATTGTAGAATTGTTATCTAGAGGATGTAAAAACCACCACCAGACATCCTAAACACCCAAATCACTAACATTTTCTTCAACAGTACTTACCTGATAGAAAGGCCAGGGAATGTAGGTTACCAGTTAAGAGTAAATTATCACTAAAATAGCAGGTACAGAACCCTAATAACTGAAGGAAGTCACAGCATGGGAATCTGTTACCTTAAGATAAGCATTCCTGCCCCTTACATCAGGTATGTTGAACTAGACTCATAGATTCCTTGAGTTAAAAGCCAGAAGGAACTTCTGATCATCTCATCTGACTTAATATATATTGTAGAGATGCTTAAATTTCTCCCGTTTAACTTGCCCTTCACTAACATGTCTTCTTCAATGTTCAACTAAATGCTCAAAAGACACTGAGTTCAGCATTCACTGTGATTTCTGGCATGGGTTTCACTGGCATGATCTGTTGAGAAATATTATGTGCTCTCCTATTAGGTCATAGGGCCCTTTGGTGTCCAGCTTTCTCCCCCCCCACCACTTATACAGTGTAATCATGTCAACTCTCAAAATTCTTTTCAATAAACTACACAGACAGCTCTCTTTGTATCTCTTGCTACCAAATATTTTAACTAATTATCTGTATTTCCAATCAGGTCCACTTTAAAACACAAACTTCAGAACTATATAAAGAATTTTACTACATTATTACCCATCTACAAGGATAAATTCCTATCCCACTCACTAGCTGCTACTTACACCTTTACTCTTTTACATTACGTCATTTTGCAAGCTACTTCAGAATTACCTGCTCACTATGAATCAGAACACTTTCTGAGCCGTTGCTTTTCAGAATGCTGTAGATGTTCTTTATATGGTTAGGTATATAACTTTTTGCTCTACCAAACATTTTTCTAGCAATTTCAGTCTATCAATTTTTTCATCTTATTTAATGTCATGCTTTTTTTTCACTTTCACAGTTCCAACTATGTCAAAATGTAAGCGAGTCAAAGTTATTATCACTATGAGTTGTATACACAAACTGATCAGATTACTAGTACTGTATCTTATTGATGCTCTAGTACTGTGACTTTCCACAAGAAAAATGTTCTTTCTTCATAGGAATGATGAGATGGTATTGAAAACACATTCAAAAGCCTCACAAAACATATAGAATTATTCAAAATAATTCTTGGGCATCTAAAACAAATGATGGAATGAATGAAAAGGATTTCAATGAAAACTACCTGCTTGCTTACATTGATCTTAAAGTGCATTACTTGACTTTAAAGTCATTGACTTCCTACAGCTGAGCTTTGGAACATGCCTAGTATTGTGTCAGTATGAACAGCTGGGTATTTCTTATAGCTAAGCTTCCAAGAGATCTAGAAATTAGTGGGAATTAATCTCACTGAACTTAAGGTGTCAGTAGTATAGATTTTTTTATCCTGCTTCAAGACCATAATAGAAAAGTTTAGAAAACAGGTTACATAACCTGTTTCAGAAGTCTACTCTAGGATGAGATTTTTCTTTTTTCTCTAGGCAATCATGAAGACTCAGAACGATTGGGTCATACATCGGCATCTATATTTGGTTATGAGGAATCATCCTTTAGTTGCTACGCTGCCTAAAGTCCTCCAGAACTCTACTGGAACACTATCATCTAACTTGTTTAATAAGAGAGCTTTGTGTTCTCATATTTAAATTAATATATTAGCCCATAATCTAGAGGACTAGGCCCACAGAACCAGACAAAGCTGTTTCAGTCCCATCCTCAGTTTGATAGAGGGTATATCTCTCCATATCTATGAATTTTCCTTCAAAACATTCCAGCCAGAAAATGTGATTTCCTCCAGATTCAGATTTCTTGGACAATATTTTGGATTTGTATTTCCTCTCTGTTCCCCAATCCTTGACAGCCAAGCAAGTGGACATATGGATATATCTTCATGTGATACAGGATGGCAATGATACATGATGCCTGGTAAATGCGAATCTCCAGCTTGAAAGTAACCCAAGAAAGTAATTAGAGCTAAACAAAGGAAAAAATTTGTCAATCAAGCAGATAAAAATACACATACAAATCCAATTCGCCATAGTTCCAAACTTAATTGTCCAAGCTGTTAAAACACTTGCAAAATATTGGTAAACTAAACTCCATTTTACTTTTTATAGCCTCTGCTTTGCTGTGCACATGCTTGTTAGTTCATTTACATAGTAATGAGTCTCAGAGACGTAAAGCTTTTCATTTTCACTGAATGCAACTTCCAAGCATTATGCATGCTAAATTGGAAAAAGAAAGACTTCTGCAAAAAAAGAGAAAACTTTTATAGCTCTATGATATATTGAAACAGAATTTCAATTACATCTGAAATTTTCTGGGTATTTGGAGGAAGAAGAGGACTGTTTGTTTCTACTATAGCTAAACAAATCCTTTATTGAAATGGTAGTGTTTCCTATTGTGATTTGCAGCATCCAGAAAGCTGCTACATGATTCAAAATCTGGAAACATGAGCCTAGCTTCTGCACAAGGCATGAGTCCCATAGACATAATACGCTTATATCAGAAAGAAAGAAAAGAACCAAAAGGTAATCTTCTTTAGGAAGAATTGATTCCTCTGTGAGAAGGAAGACAGTTAGGAAACTGTCTCCTTATGCCCTTCCCCAGTGACATTGTCCTGACTAATGGAATCCACCAGCAATGAAGAACAATCTAGGTGAAGAAAACTTTCTTTGGCCATCTGTTTCAAAGGTTCAGAGCTCTCCTCTTTTATTCTAGGTCTACTGAGGCAGCTTCTGGCACAGTTTGGCAAGGAAGTTTGCAGATACAATGTAAAAGACATTACATTACTGGGTAAAGCAGCTAGAAACTTGCAGTTTGAAACTGGTGGGTATCTTGACCTGAGGGAGTGGGCAGTTACTATGGCAATTTCTGATGAGAAGCTTGGAATTTGCAAGCTGAATTTGTGACTCCATGAAACCAGTACTAGTTAGGAACTTCCTGTTTGCTGTTCCTTGCTTCTTGCGAAGAGTCCCTTGTCCTCTGGTCTTTGTTCGGAGGAGCATGTCACTGGGCTGGACTGGTCAGTCATCTTGCTCTTGGGAGAAGAGAGAGTGGGAAGCTGGGAACCTCAGAAATTAGATTTGTATTTCAAATCACTTAAAAAAAATCTGGAATTCTTAACATATATACCTGTTTTTAATATAGAAAAGTAGAATTTGGTGTTGCGTTTCTATACAGATCAAGTACATTAAACTTACACTTGCATTGTAAATCTATTCAGGATAACTATAGATATGAATTTACATAATGCATTGAAATTTGTGGGCTTTTTCACTCGCATTCATGTTTTTTTATGAATAAGGATGTATATAAAGTTAAGTAGATGCTAAGATCACTTCCTACACAATGACTTTTACTGAGTTAGAATCACACTGTGTTCACACAGTGTTCAGTGTGCAGAATCACTTGACACATTACGTTATGCTATGGTCACAATTCTAAAATTATTCTTAAATTCACATTCGATAAAATCTCACCCTAAAAATAACTGGAGCAGAGCAAATAATAACATGATGGCTTTCTTAAATGAATAGAATAACATTTTGTAGATTTCAAAATACAGTGAGATTTTACTTTTTGCCTTTCTTTCATATCCATTGTCAGGAAACAATATTTAAGTCTCCTAATCCCTTTAGCAATAGATCCATTGGCAGGAGTCCTCTGAAATAAAAACAATGTTCAATTTATTCTTCTGAATGCAAAAATATGCAAAGTTAAATATCTCCAGTGGGAGTTCTTATGAGAGATGTGCGACAGAATAACAATTTTTAAAATAGATTTAGGTCATCAAGTAAGTTTGAATCTCTGTCTTGAAGCTATGACACAGGTTAAGGCTATCTCAGTTTGGTTCCTCTTAGTTCAACTATGGAGTTATTTGCAATGACAGAGATAGAGAGAGCTCACATTTTGCTAAAAAACGTATTCTTATTGAAATCAGCAATTACACTGAAGCCTTCTGTTTTAACAAATTGGCATATTCCTGAAAAAAAAAAGCCACAACAAGGGTTGGGGAGAGCAGGACATGTGAAGCAAACAGAAAACTGTGGTTACAGTCTGGGCTCCTGACAGAATGATCCTTAAATCATAGAATAATTTAGATTGGAAGAGACCTTTAAGATCATCAAGACCAGCCATTAGCCCAACTTTCCCAAGCCCACTGCTAAACAAAGTCCCTAAGCTCCATACCTACATGACTTTTAAGTCTGGGTTGGTGATTTCACCAAATCCTTGGGCAGCCTGTTCCAGAGCTACAATTTGTCCACCAAATAGAACATTTTTCTAACAGGATTTACAGCAGTCATACTGACAAAGGACTGATTTTTCATATTAACTCTGTCCCAACCTGGCTAATTCTTTGATCATAATAAAAACCCAGTGTTTCTTCTCATTTATGATTAGGCATTATGATCTTAGGGATATTTTCCAATGTAAATGATTCTATGATCTGTTAAAACCAGAGGTTATGTTAAATAATCAGAAACTTGGTTAAATTACAATAACTGGTAGAAAATGAAAAAACATTTTAAAAACTATGTATGCATGACAATAACAGAGAGCAAAAAAATGATTCCAAAAAATAAGAAATGGTGAAAATTCAATATTTAATAAGGAAAGTAAATACCAGCATTAACACCGCACAGACTTCCTACACATGACATATCAGAGCTAATTATGAATTAGAACTAACATTTTATTATTAACTCCCATGCTGTAGACTAGAAAGAATCAAATATATTTAAGCAAACAAGTTTCAAATCTACCAGTACTGTCATAATTGGATAGATTTAAAGTAAATTGTTAGAAGGTTGCTGTGTATGTTTGTATACACTTGTACACTTTCTATACACCTACACACCTACCTGTGTGTGTATACTCTTTTGCTTTTATCTTTTCTATGTGACTGGGATTGCACTGCAAAGTTTTGGTGCTAGGGTGTGAGCTACAGGGCTGGCTTCTGTGACAAACTGCTAGAAGCTTCACCCATGTCTGATAGAGCTAATGCCAGCTGGCTCCACAATGGACCCGCTGCTGGCTAAGACTGAGCCAATCACTAGCAGAGGTAGCAGCTCTGTGATAACGTGTTTAACCCCAAAAAGCTGCATAACAGCAGCCACAGGAAAGGAGTAAGAATGTGACTCAGAATCAACTCTGCATACGTTAAGGTCAATGAAGAAGGAGGGGAAGAGGTACTCTTCCTACAACACATGGTGAAGACTGTGGTGAGGCAGGTCATCCGCTTGCAGCCCATAGAGGTAGCAGTGGGACAGATAACTGTGTGCAGCTTGTGGAGGACCCCAGACCACAGCAGGTGGTTGCTGAGAGACTCTGACTCCATGGGAAGCCCACAATGGAACAGGCTACCAGCAGGACTTTAACTCTGTGGAAAGGAGTCCAAGATTGAGTAGGTTTGCTGGACCACTTAAGGGACTCACACTGGAACTGACTATTCCTGAAGGATTGGGTTCCACAGTAGGCACCCACACCAGATTAGTCCATAAAGAACTGTAGCCTGTGGGAAGGTGTCACACTGAAAAGTTTTGGAGGACCCTGTGTTGGAGCAAGGGAAGAGAGTGCTGTGTTTTGATTCCCGTCTCTGGTACAGTAGTTACTGGTAATGCTGCAGCCAGATGTTTACTTGGTGTAAATCCCTGCAAGGTTTTATAGAAACATGGTGATCTACACAACCTTATGTTTTGACCTTCCTTAAGGTATCTCTCAGAGTTGTACTAGAAATAACAAACAGAAAACAGTATAGAAACAAAAACCTTAGTGCAAGAGAGAAAGTGAAAAGGATTTGGCAGAGACGACTCACTGAGAACTTCTATCAGCACATTGATAGAGTCTTTGCAAATTCTGGAGATACAATCAGTGACTGTAAAGGATTTGTTTTCTTTAAATTTACACAATACATTTATTATCCTTAAGCTCTTCAGACAGAGATGCTTCACAGGCTCATGTGGGGACTGGGAGAGGAAGATACCACTGTCATTTTCACAATATTTTTTTCATTAAGATTTTCTATAAATGGCATGTAAACCATCAATGCTTTTCAGCACACAAGGCACGAACAGGGTCCTGAACCTGATGCAGCACTTGGAAAGCATTTTAGAAAAGCAGAAAATTTTAATTATTAAAAGGTTACACGGGTGGTTCTGCACTGTTTGTCCATAACACTCTCAATATGGCATGATTGTCTCTGCATTCTAACACACAGCAGCCGCAGCAAACTGTGCTGCTAACTCACTAACCCAGGGTGTTTTCCAGCAGTCAGCTAATTGGAAAATTGTAATAAAGTGTAAAGCATGTATTATGGCCCCATATGATTCCAGCTCATGCCAGCACCTCCCTTCCTGCTTCCTGATTTGTTACATTTCTGCTTCCACAGCCATTGGTATTCATAAGCCTATCTCATGCATTTTAGTCAATTTGAATGTCCTTTCACATGAAATGAACACAGTATTTCATGGCTAATCATCTTTCTTTTTATATGCTTTGCTGTTAATGTATGTTGCAGTGATTATAGAATGCCCAGTCATAATGAAAAAAGGGTTGAACCACATAGCCTATAATTTATAGAATCTAAATTACCATATGGGAAAAAAAATGTTCAGTTCTCTGTGCTGTATTATCTGTTACCATGACTGCCCTCACAATAGCTGCTTGGTTGCAATTCTTTAACTCTGGAAGCTAAAAGTTAAGCATTATCAGTCCATCATTCCCTGATGAAGTAAATGAGTATCCAAATGAAGAATTCTCAAGTCACAGCTAAAGAAGTAGTTATCCTTTCAGGATAAAATACGGTGCCAATTTTATAGTACTCAGCAGGAATTCAAGTAGGCAAAATGCAGCATAAAGCAGCAAAATAACGAGCTAGAGATGAAATTTATCCAGAAGCGAATTTAACACCTTCCTCTGACAGAGAGAGATGAGGCTGTACCTGACCACAAATTACATACTTTTTCCATTGTATATTTTGAACTGACTCAGGGGAAGCTACTGCTTACCCTGTTACCAAATCCACTCCCAGCTGCAGATAGCTGTTACTCAGATTTCTAACCTCAAAGTGAAGTACAGACCCAGCCATGGCCTTACAAACATATAAAAGCTAAAGGGACTCAAATATATGGGTTGTACTGCAGCAATATCTTGCAGATTTTGCTACACAATTGAGTCAATTTTTCCCCATATTTTTCCATTTGGTTTGAACTAATCTATCTTGCTCAGGCACAGCAAACGGTCTGCGTTGCTTCTAGCATTTTCCACATTAATCCAGAGATTTGTACTTTAAATATCAAGTGAATCATTTTCAAACTGCTTACATATTATCTTCAAGAACACCTTCTTCGCCACTGTTTACATCCTTATCTAATTGAACTGACCTTGAGAGCCTGGGCATGTCGATCTGCTTAATCAAGAATTGGCAAATATTACAAATGACACAGATCCCGAAAGCACTAAATCTATCCCATTGACATCTCACTCACCTTCCTATACTGAAGAGCACTGGAGCTTGAAAATAGCCCTGAAGAAATAGCACAAGTGATAGGAAGCCGGTGTTACTACTATTCATTTTGGCA
This sequence comes from Upupa epops, assembly GCA_013397515.1. Lineage (NCBI taxonomy): Eukaryota > Metazoa > Chordata > Aves > Bucerotiformes > Upupidae > Upupa > Upupa epops. The sequence goes on from VZRI01003148.1 coordinate 163,596, forward strand.
TATTGCACAGAACAATAATATTGATTTGTGTCCGGCAATTACGAAGAAAGGTTGCCTTTTACGTAGGGTATACCTGGAATTCGTGACAACAGAAGTCTTTTCTTCACTCCTGTTGGGTCCATTCAGAGGGACCTTGACAGGCTTGAGAAGTAAAACTGCACAAACTACATAAGCTTCAACAAATCCAAGTGCAAGATCCTACATCCAGGTCAGGGCAATCCCAAGCACAAATACATGGGGGACCTAAACTTTACAGACATCTTCTGGTGATAGAACACAGTGGAGAGGAAACTGTGTGAAAGATAACTTCCTGGCTCACCTGGTAAGCAAACTCACCAGAGGAATAGCCTTGTTGTTTGAAAACAGGAAAAGACTGGTGAGTGATGTGGTGGTCATCTTGTGCTTAGTGACCATGAAATGATAGAGGTCTCAATACTTGCACAAGTAGAGGGGGAGACCAGAACTATTACCATGGACTTCCAAAAGTCAGACTTCAACCTGTTTAGAGCTCTAGTCGAGAACTTCTCTTGGGGCCTGGGGGTCCAGATATGTTGGACTTTCTTCAAGAAGCAGCTCTTAAAGGAACAGCAGCAGGCTGCCCCATGTGTCATAAAGCAAGCTGGTGGGGAAAATGACTAACCTGGCTGAACCAGGAGCTTCTGCTGTAATGCAGGAGGAAGAGAAGAGTCTACCACCTTTGAAAGAAGGAGCAGGTTACTCCATAAGGAGATAGGGATTTAATTAGGTTGTGTAGAAAGAACATTATGAAGGCAAAAGCTCATCTAGAACTCAGCCTGGCTACCACTGCAAAAGGTAATAAAAAGTGTTTTTACACAAACACTTTATGTGTATTTGTGTATATGTCTATGTGTATATTTTTGTATATGTTTAAGGCCAAGCTGGATGAGGCTCTGGCCAGCCTGATCTAGGGTGGGGTGTCCCTGCCCATGGCAGGGGGGTTGGAATTGGATGATCCTGTGGTCCCTTCCAACCCTGACCAGATTCTATAACTTCTTCCCACTGTGGGAGATGGGGCGCTGGAGGGGGCTGCCCAGGGGCTTTGTAGAGTCTCCTTTTCTGGAGACATTTGAAACCTGCCTGGACCTGGTCTGAGTGATCCTGCTGTGGAAGGGGGATTGGACTGGATGAACTTTCAAGGTCCCTTCCAGTCCCTGATGATTCTATCATTCTATTCTGGGTGGTGAATGGATTGAGAGCAGTCCTGAGGAGAAGGACTTGAGCATGTTGGCAGATTAGAAGCTCAACATGAGCTGGCAGTGTGTGAGTGCAGCCCAGAAAGTCAACTGTGTCCTAGGCTGTATTAAAACTAGTATCACTAGCAGAACAATGAAGGTGATTCACCTTCTCTACTGTGTTCTTGTGAGACCTCACCTGGAGTCCTCCATCCAGTTCTTGAGTCACCAATATAAGAAGGACATGGACTTGTTTAAGTGAGTCCAGAAGACTGTCGTGAGGATGATCAGAGGGCTGGAGCACCTCCCCTGTGAAGAGAGAAGACTGCCGTGTTTTCTCAAATATGATGGGCTCTTGTTTATAATATAGAAGTGTGAGTGCCATACAACTCGTGGTTTGTGATTTTCCATGAACACACTTGTTAGAAGGCAGTGAAAATACAGTTTTCACTTACTGCTAAATTCAGTAGAACTTGAATATGTTTATGCCAGTTTTGAATTAAGTTGTCCATCTCTACTTTAAAGCAATTAGTGTGCTTTTGTGCTATTCTATTAGTTGCAAAATCAATCAAAGCAGCTTTTCATTCTTTTCCCTTTTCTTAAGCCAGAGACTTTCTTCAAAAGAAAAACAAAAAGAGGTTCATCTCATTTGTTTTGCTGCCTTTCTTTCAAAGGCTCTTCATTGTCCACTCAAAACTTCTTCCATTTTTCCTGCAGAAAATAGACATGATTTTGCTCTTAGGAAGCTGAACCAAAATCTGCTTCCTCAGTGAAAAGAAGTCAATAAGTGCCTCCTACAAAAAGGAAGAGTAATACTCCCATCACTCTTTACAGACAAAATTAATAGATACGTTTTCCCTTAGTTATTTTTGTTATGGTGATATATCAGAAAAATCTCACTAAATGTGTAGAAAGAACATAACATAGAGATTTCACAGTGAGTTTTATCTCATGAATGTGAAAGACAGTACCTGAGTGAGACCATGCTGGATTGAAGTAGAATAAGGAACCTGAAAACACAAGCTTAGATTCTGACTGGTGTTCCGCCAGTACCTCTTACCATCGTCCATATTCTTAACAGTTTATGAGCAAAACCAGTTTCGGCTGATGGGAATTCTCAGCTACAGTCTGGAGTTGACTCTGTTTACAGTCTTGAATGGTTTAATCTTCCTCTGATCTCAGAGAAAACCTGATCTGTAGAGTCACATACAGTACAAACCTGGTGCTGCTACTTTTTTTTTTAAACTTGATGAAATGCATATAGAATAATTTGTATATGAAACTACATTCCCCCTCACCTTCCATTGCCTAAGGATATCCAAACATCTCTCCTAGCTGACAGGGACCCTGTTGATCTATGAGAACAGAATAGCAGCTGTTGTCTGAAATTGAAAGACTGAAGAGTTGCTAAAACAAAGGCCATAGATTGGAATTCTTATCCTGGATTTCTTATAACCAATATAGTTGAGAATCCCATAGGTCTTGTCCATTGTTTAAAGAACAACAGATCCTCCATTTATGAATATTTAACAGCTCCAAGACCTTGTAAGAAAGAGTGGAAAGACCTTTTGTGACCAAGGACAGAAAAGCATCTTATGCTGGAGAAGAGACTTCCCTCTGGAATTGAGTGAATGTTAAGGTACTCCCTATCACCAGGCGTAACCTGCACATGCCAGGCGCTGGGAAACTCACTAATTGTTTTGGTTATTCAGTTTGCAGTTCTGAACAACTAATTCTCCTTCCCTACTGGGAACTTCACAGCAATTTCTAGATTTTTACCACAGAGACTAAACCTCTAGAAGTTCTAAACCATTGAACATCATGATAATTATGGTCCTCTGTGTCTTTTAGTCCATGGCATTTACAAATCCAAGGGACTACGTGTATTCTTGAGCACCATCTAGCGGTGTTTTCATGGCTTACAGAGACACAGATTTAGAACTCCACTGTCACAGGTCTTCTCGACATCCAGAAGGATTTCAAACAAGGCTTTTTAATTTCTGTTGTCGCTAGAGAGTTTTTTCCCCTTTATTTTGAACGCTGCTATGTCTGTTTGCTGATCTCTTTCTGGGTATCTATTTAGCTAAAAGAACTTTTCCCATTACATTGGTTTTAGAAAAAAAACCTAAGCATGGTTTAATGTTTTCCACAAAAAAAAAAGAACAAGAAAAAGAAAAAAATCAGATACTGTAGAAATAGTGACTTTTGTACTTGGAAGAGGAAATTAATAGAGGGAAAACTTTGCCCTGAGAAATCATCACTTGAAATCCACAGAAACTTCTCATCCTATGACTAAAACTATCATTTTGATCTGACCAATTTAAATGCATTTTCAGCCAAATTAATACCTTAACTAGAGTCATACACTGAAAAAAATTAAGTAGGATACACTGTCTGCTTTAGTTTATGGAGTTTCTAGAGATGGTTACACACAAAGTTCTCTTCATTCTGTCTGGAGTATGGTTCTTTTCTTGCAATGTATAGCCTGATCTGAGCTTCTCAAAACATCTTAGACCTTTAGGAGAAACAAAATGTGGAAAATAGCTTTAAATAACATAAGTGGGGAACTCAGTACATTTCAACAGTTTTGGGTGGGTTTTATATGGGATTTTTCAGGCAAATTATAAGCAGGAACATATTAGTGCTTTGGGGAGAGGGGAGAAGGTTTAATCTATTTATAGGCAACATACATTTGATAGAAATTTGAAACTGTTTGTGGTGTCGAAGATAACAATTTTTCCATATGTTCTAATATTAAATCACATGAATTAACCTTTTTCACTGAACAATACATTGAACATAAGAAATATTTGTATTATTTTTTTTGTTACCCCTTTTAATATTTAGTATTTAAGTAACTACAGGTTCACTTTTTTTGTAAATTAAAAAAAGACATACCTGGGAAAACAGGTGACTAAATAAACCATGTAACTGTTTTCTTGACTGAGACAGAGCACACTATCCTGAGTACTTACTCTTAGTTAATGGTCTCACTTTCCCCTCTAGATCTATCGTCACTCATTTGTCAGGTTCTCTGCTATGCAGAAGAAAGGGTAAGCCTGTGGGGAATATAGAACGATCCATTGTTTGTATGAAATGTGAACCAGGGGTGTCTTGATAAAAACTCAGGTAACACGTATAAAATGAAAACTTGTGTTTGATGTATGAAGCTTAGAGCTGCAGGTTATGGAAATCAAAAGTATACATAAGGCAATGATTGGTAGTTATTCACTTTGATAAGATGCAAACACATAGGTTCATAATTTTCTTGAAATCACATAGTTTAAAAAAATAAAATATAAACCCCTTATTTTCTTGATATTGATTCTAACAAGAACTCCTTTTTTTTGAAAGAAACATTCAGCCATTTGTCTGGTGTACAATCCATATGGAAGCACTGTTGTTCGCGATTAATAGTTTTGATGTTTGAGTACAACAACATCAGAGTACAGTGATCTGAATAATTTCTATCATATAGCAAAGACATCTGTCATTATTCACATCCACTTTGGAAAGGAGATTATTTCAGTTAGCCACATTTTAATCCACATAATAAATGTTTAAACTAAGCATTAAAAAGCTTATTTAGCTACTCATTGATCCTTTATTAATATTCTCCCAACTCGATCCATTCCCTATTGCTAGAGAGATTAATCATTCTTTCCTGGTTTTCATGTTTCAAAATAATCTGCTTCAAGAGTTCCCAACAATACATCTTTAGGGTAATTAGCTCCACTCAGATTCCTTCTTACTATATTTCAACTTCAGCAACGCACAAAGACTGTAATTCTACATATCTCACTTCATTGTACAGTTGGCGCTGATGATTTTTAATACCACTGATGTTTTTGTTGCTTTGTGTGCCTAAATGTGACAGTTTTTAGGAGCCTGGGATACACTAATCTGGTGAGAAAGAAATGGTGATGCCTTCCATAAATACCACTGAACAGTCTCCTTGTGAAGACAGTGGTTGATTTCTGATTATTTTCTGCAGAAAACACATTAACTCGTAATATTTGTTAGAAAATAACTGATGTTTTTAAGGACTGTATCCTTACAAATGGGGGGTGGGGAGGTTTACTGGAGATACCTGTTTTTCTTAGGAAAAAGGCTGTTTAAAAGCAAACTCTTCTGTGCTCTGCAACACCAGATGAGCCCTGCTGCACAGCAGGTTTCAGGTGTTTCTCCCTGCAATAGAGACAGAAGCCTAAACGCTGTGCTCTTCATCTTGAACCAGAACACGTAGTAGTTCCAGTACAGCAACCTGAAAGTTACAAAATCCTGTCTGCTTTAAATAAAACCAGAATAGCAGACTCAGTCATCCACAGCCCCAGAAAATATCAATTCAGTGCAAAAGAACTTGATTCAATATCTAAACAATGTTTCTTAATCTCTTGCTGTGACATGGTGTTGTCACTTGTTTTTGATTTAGAATAAGGTCAGATTTTGACTTGTCAATGTTCTTGAAAATCAGAATTCTCAGGTTTGGGCCAACTCGATTAGCAGTTCTAAAATTGCTTACTTCAGTGTGTTCAGTATGTGGAAGAGCAGAAGAGAGAAAGGTCACTCCTCAGGAAAACCTAGGAAAAGATGACATATTTTGCACATGAAAAAAATAGGTATGCACAAGATTTTACTTCAGTATTTATTTCCATAAAAAGAAACCACAAAAAGGGTAAATTACTAAACCAGATACTTCTCAATAAACACCAACCAGTCATGGGGACATTCTTATTTTCTAAATTGAAGAGTTATTACTGAAAGTTCTAATAGTTCAATACAAAATAGATCATTCCTGTACATAACAGCATCACTATTCTCTGTTGAGTATGTCACACTTGAGACTGTGAACACAAAACTGTTTAACCCTTCTGATTACTGATTTTGGTTTCTTTAAGATCATAGAATCATTAGGGATCAGAAAAGATCATCTAGTCCAATCCCCATGCCACAGCAGGATCACCTAGACCAAGCTGCACAGGAACATATCCAGGCAGGTATTGAACGTCTCCAAAGGAGACTCCACAACCGTCCTGGGCAGCCTGTTCCAATGCTCCGTTACCCTCCGTTACATCAGAAGTTCCTTCTGATATTGGTAGGAATCTTCTCTGTTCCCGCTTACACCCATTGTCCCTTTTCCTATCATGAGATGACCTTGAGAAGAGCCTGGCTTCATCCTCCTGACACCCAGAACTGACATGTGGTATCCACTTGGGTCACCAAAACGGCAGTAGAAACATAAATTTCAGATCCCTGCAGTATGACTATAGATACTTACATGTTGATCCATATCCATTGGTACGAGTATTCCTTCCTATAAAGAAGTAGTTCCACTGGCTTTAGTTAGACTGATTTGAGAAGGCTGCCTCAATGCACTAAACTTTAGAAGGCCAAAATAGCTATAGACGTGACAAAGTAACCAATAAAATGCCCCTGTCTGTTGCTTCTTTTATAACATCTACAAATTCTGAGCTTATTAAACTTAAATGAACCTAAAGGTTTTAGCTGCACTGTTCATTGGTTTTTCTCTGTGTGCCTTTGTGCCACAGCAGGAGAGTTGCATGCCTTTGCAATATTAATATTTCTAAACATCTGGCATCTCCTACACAAGTTCACAGTAGTGAACTGTGAAAGCCTAAGGAAAAAAATTAGGGGAAAACACTAGTTTAAAGCAAGTTTCCACAAATACATTTTGATAAGCCGCATTCTCTGCAATGCGCATGTTTCAGTAAAGCACCTATTTCCAGTGGACATGTTTTTAAAGAGTGAATTAAATTAATTGAACAGATAAACTCCAGCGGAGCAGAATGTTCCAGGAGAGAACAATCATCCCTGTATAATCTTGACTTCCACTCGCACAAGATTATCACGTTTACAAATTGTAAACCAGACTCTAAGGAGAGATTTTGAAATTACACACAGAGAGACACATATATATACACAACTCTTCATCTCTACTTTTGGGGATTTACACAGGAAAACATAAATACATCTCATCTTACAGCATACTGTGAGTCTGTCAGCTCGCTCTTATTGGAATTTACAAATCAATAAAACCAAACTTCAGATAGTTCTCATCACCGAGAAGAAAGAAACCAATTTTTATTTCATATAAGAGTGATGCAATTCCCTTTCACTGAAAGCCTGTGCAGAGGGAGAAAGGAGAAAGGCTTCTTGCAGCAATCATTGTGTGCTTAGTAGTTAAAATAACATACTCATTTTAAGATTAAGAATGGACATCTTTATTTTGCTCTGAATATTTTATTCCAGAATAAGAAACCTATGAACCCTAGAAGTAATTATAGACATGCCACAAAAACCTTTCCTCCATTCTATGTTTTAATTAGTTTAGTGCTTTGTTTTTACTGCTTTTCATTAAAACTGCTCAATAGCACATGCACAGGAAACACAATTCCCAGTGTCCACTACTTTCAGAATCATGACATTTAGAAACCACCTTGTTTCACCCTTTTGAGATATGCCTATTGATCTCATTTAATTTACTAAGTATATCATTTTTTTTCCTGTTACGGAAGTTATGAACCTAGGTTATAAATGCATATAAGCTTAAGCATTTTAATGTTCACTTTAATGAAGACAAAACTTGTAAGATTTAAGCATATCTTGCACATATGGCTTTTGCAAACAAAGCAATAATTATTCCTGATGCTGTATGTTTACTGTCTGCACTTTCAGTTGTTTCCTGTGGGTTTTTGTATGTAGGTTTCACCTGTGAATTTGTCTGTAACACACTCTTTTTATATAAAATTTTAAGTTTCCCTATACAAGATAAAATTCTAACTTGCAAACTGCTACGGTTGTGCATGTTAGTAGCATTAAAGTGTTACACTGCATCTTTAAATTTGTACTTTCAATAAAAACATGAAGAATATTTGTATATCAAGGCATCTGGGCACTTAGAATTTCTTACAGCGAAAAAGTTTTAAAAAAGTTTTAATTTGGTTTTTGTAGGGATGTAATGCTCCTGAGCTTGGAGAAGGTGGTCCTCTGGTATTAGCCAGCTGTCTTGGGCACTGTTCTACCACTTGTTACCTGGGAGAAAGGACCAATTGCCACATGTCTACAACCTCCTTTCCAGTTGTTGCAGAGAGTGATATTTCCCCTCAGCTTACTCTTCTCCAGCCTAAACAACGCCAGTTGCCTCAGCCTCACTCCCACCTCATAAGACCTCTGTTCTATGTCTTCAGCAGCTTCATTGCCCTTCTCTGGACATACTCCCGGACCTCAATGTCCTTCTTGTAGTATGGTCATACAGTTCCTCCAATTAAATAATACAGTCTGCAGTTTCATTTTCTCCCTCACTGTCTCCCATCTACAGTACTGATGAGTCATGCTCAGACTACCCATCACCAGAATGAGCTTTTACAACACAGCACATTTCAGGCTTCATTTACTTAATTGTAGAGTAAAAGAGAAAACCAGAGATAAAATAAGGAAAGTGGTAGCTCATAGTTATCAAACTTCAATTTTGTGGAACCAAAATCTGACATCAGAAAAGCCACGTTATTCCTCCTGACAGAAGAGCATTCCTTCACTGCAGAAATTATACAGTGGTTTACAGACAAAGCATACCAACCGTTCTTCTAGACTTCACAAATACATCATTTGTCCATCACGGACACCAAACAAATTTTCAGATTTCCATCAAGCTATTGCACATTTTCTTCCATACACATTCTAGATGCTGATCATCAGCTACCATTATTCCTTTTCTTTTTGAATGCCCTCATCAGCAGAAAAGTGCCCAACTTATCATTTAAACAATAAAGGTTTTAAAGTTACTGCCCTAACTGAACGAAGCAGGGAAAACTTCCTACTCCTAAAGTTATTGTTGCAAGCAGTCCTTGAACTTGGCCTGCTCTACATCAAGTAAAATAGGTAAACCTCAGCTCAATCTCCACAGCTTCCATTTGCCACCTTTATGTCACTGCAACTGGTTGGAAAAGTCATCTTTCCTCTCACAGACAATTTCTAAAGCACAAATGATCTAGAATAAGACTGGTTTGAACAAAGGGCCAGATGTGGAGCAATACCCCAGAATAACCATGACCAGGCAGACTGACCACAGCTGAGATATCATAAAGAAATTTCCCTTTGCTAGAGTATTTTTTTCCATAACCAGACTGGGAAGTGATAAAAAACCAAAATTAGAAGAAACCATTTTTTCAAGGAGAGAAGAAAAGCAATATAATCTAATGAATCCAGTTGAGCTGCATTTTATCTCTGTCTCACACGTGCACAGAGAAAGTGAAGTGTAAGGCAGATGCATTGATTGAACCATTTTCATTCCATACTTCTCATTAATATATTGAATTTTACATTATTTAGTTAAAGTAGGGACATAATAAATTTATGACTTTTATCAATCAAGTAGAATTATGAACATATCCTTTGAAGTTAACTATCAGTTTTGCAGTTAAAGCACAGATTCAATAGATTCAACCTCACACAGATGTGCATGACAAAAACAGCAATCCTTCCCAAATTACAGCATTTATTTTTCATAGATAAATTGCCTCTGCTAAGGTTTTACAAGTAAATTGCTAGCTAATTTAACATCGCAGTAACTATAAAATTTGCCTTCTTGCAAAAATTCAGTGGGTTGGGTTTTGCTATTATTGAAACAGATAACATTACTGATGTTGTTTGGGTAAAAACGATATACATGTATGTAAGTTTTGATACATATTTATCTCAAATATATGTATTAAATAAAGTACAAATGACCTGGAATTCATTGTCTCTTAGAATATGAAAGATAGGAGACTCAATTCAGAGGGAGCAAAATTAAAATACTTCATTATTGTTAGAGGTTATATTTGTTTTACACATTTATTATCATAATTTTATCTATTATTATATATTATATTATTACTGGCTTATTATTTTTATTGTTAAAGTTGCAATGAGAATTTGGAATTTGCCCAAGGACATTTTGGCTGCCCAAAGAAGTAAAAAACCTCACAAAGTATGTAAACAAATTCATGGAAGAAGTCTTCATCAAATATTTACCAAAGACCACCGATCACATAGCTCTGTCTACAGTAAGATGAACGGTGTGTGGTGTGGCCCAGGTCAGCCTGTTCTCTTAACATAGATTTAGTTATTTAAATGTATCTGACATATCAAACTGCTTTGGAAGAGCTGGTAGGGGAAAGATTTGACTAATCAAACAAACAGACAAAAAAAATGTGCTGCAGTCACCTTCAGTGTTCTTTATAATAAAAATTTCCATGTAAATAAGGCTGAAAAGCAGCACTTTCCTCACAGAGTTGTGCCTGGATGGTCTGTTACATAAGAGTTCCAAATTCTCTTACTGATGTTAAAATATGTGCTGTCTTCTCTTTGATGTTCCTTTCTTCAGACTGATCTTTTCCTTCCACTAGACCATAAGAGTAAAATGCAGATTTTCCCTAATGTAATAGTTGTCAGTTCTTCTGAATTGTCTTCATCTGTTGAAAATACAGGTGAAATATCTGTTCCTTTTTATGCCTGTTGAAAAACTGGAGAAGCATTTTTTGTGATGGCTTGCACCTTCCACGGGTGAGATCAGGGCAACAAAGTAGTGGGTATTAGTGGACGAAGACTTGCTCATGCATGGGAAACATGTGCCATTGAGAGCTGCTGTCTCAGAGGCTTGCTGCTTGCCAGGGCCCAGATATAAGTCATTGCAAAGAGATTGTTGAGGCTCCAGTTTTCTTGGACAAGTCCAAATATGGGTGCTCACATTTGTTTATAAAGTTTTCAGGGGGAAACAAATTCCAAAAGTTCTAGTTCTGTAAGACCGGTAACTTCTACATTGTTACCTATTACAAAGCAAAGGGTAATTTGACAATATTTAAGTTAAATTACCCTCCTTCTTCCTCCAAATAGTTGTTTGATGGACTTCATTTTGCCATAGTGATACATTTATAGCTCAGAAAGGATGCAGAGTGCTATTTACCACTGCAAAAATCCAACACCACGGGATTAAACAATGAATCAATGTACTTGAATTTTGGTAATCAATGTGTTTTGTTCTCAAAATTAAACTAGTGAGATAAACTTTCACTTAAGACATCCTAAATCAGCTTTACTACTTATAAAGAAAGATTGTTAATTCTCTAAGTAGAAGCTCTGCAGAAAACATAAAAACTCTATTACAAATCAAGCCAAACTTCTCAAGAGCACCCAGTAACTTTGTGAATTGTTTCTCTATCAAATTATTTTAGCTATATTCAGAAATGGAACAAACTAGGTTATATCTTTAGCTTTGAGAAAGAATCCCAAGACTTTCTTAATATCTTTACCATCTGATCACAAAGCATAGCATTAACAGCAAGTCTCTGCTCATTTCAAGTGCTTGCAACTAGTGTGCCCATAGGAATTGCCAGGGAACTTTTAATTTTTCTCTGACCAGAAACAAATAAACTGTTTTCTTCCTAGAGCAATCCTTATAGATGACTTGACTGTATGAGGTGGTCTTTTCAACTCTGTAGGTGGAGACACTAATTACACAGTGTAAGACTAGGGGAAGCATGAGATTGTGGAAAACCAGAATAATGACAAACTAGAGTTTGCAGGTGGGTAACCTCTCTGAATATTATAGTACCCAAACACTCACTAGTTTGTTAAAGTCTTACTCCCAGCTACTTGGAGAATTTTCTTTAATAGGATCCATGCTCAACAGGGGAGAGAGGCTATTTGCAAATAGTCAATGTTTGTTACATAAAATGTGTTGTGAATGTACTGTCTAAATTTAAAATAACAAGATTTAGACCAACCTACTTGATGAAGAGTCCTCAGAGTTCACTAAAGCTTTGATTTTCCAGTTAGCTTATTTTATAGCTACTGCTTTAGAAGACATCAAAACCATAACGAGCTAGATCAATCAGATTGCCTTTATTGGTCCACTGCGTACAATTCAATATAGGCAACAAGAGTATCCACGGAATCAGACTATGGAGGAATTTGCATTATACCAGAGAGTAGCTTTAACCTTGAGACTACTAGAAAAATCAACAGCCTGATAATTAATCAAGTGAATATGTATGTTAGTCTGAGTACTTCATCTCATTAGAGTTTACGTCTTTTTAAGAACTTAAAAATAATGTAACTCTGATAACTCTGACTCTATATGTCTTCAACTCTGCTGCAGTGCCTTTATCAAGACAGTTCTGAAAGGCTGTCATTTGCCAGACAGACAGTTAAGGCTGTTGTTTTTTCTAGTATAATTAATTTTTTTGTAAAAAAAAAAGACATAAATAACAATATGACTACTGAATTGTTCCCATACACTATAAAAGAAAGCATTCCATTTTTTCTAGAAAGACTCTATCAGTAAAGTCTCCAAGTGACAGACGCGTCAGTAACCAACATGAAAAACTACAGCATTTCAGAAACCCATAGCCAGAGACATATTTAAGGTACTCGGTGGATAGACACTTAATTGCACACAACAAAGGTCATCTTGATGGTTGTAGACATATTGTCAGGCGATGCAGAGCAGAAGAGACAGAGGCACTCAGCTAAGTTATGGAATTAGTGTATTTTTTGATGTTACAGTATCAAATTTGCTAGCCTCCAGAATAGCCTGATCACCAAAACATAAGATTTTTATTTTAAAAAACCGGTATGTTCAATAATACGGTTTTCCTGCTTTCTAGTGGTTTAGTCTCCACTGTTTACTTGTGAAACTTGTCCAGAAGACTCAGAAAAAATACTCTAAGAGTCAGTGCTGTAAAAGCTAGTAAATATTAATAACATATTCCCATACCTTTAAATTATAGTCTTTCCTTGAATCCACATTTTTCTCTGAAAATAATATGTGTGCATCTGTGTTTCCTTCAGGAGGCAAAGGAAGGCCAGGCTGACATCTGTGTTGTATTTAGCAGTGACTATTCCAAGCTGTGATTTTGGTTCTTCATTACAAATAAGAACTAGAGTAAGTGGCAAGGGTTTCAAAAATATTTCCCACTCTCTCTGAAGAAATGCTAATGACTGGACTTGCTGCCCTATACAGCCAGTGCCAGGAATGGCAACTCACACATTTTGTTCATCAGGGTTATTGTTTACTAACCCAAGTCACAAAAAGAGATCTCTGACTAGTGGACAGGTTATGAGTAAATTCTACAAGATGAGTTCTTCTGGAAGTGGTTTAACAGGAATTGTTACAACGGGTGGGTAAGGAGGAAAACATACCGCTTTAGGATGGTACTGTTACACAGTTACCTTAGCTACAGATGTAAAATCAGATATTACTTTCCTTAAACACATAAGCCTTAAAGGTTAGTTTACAGCACCAAGGTTATTTGTTTACTCCAAACACAGTATTTCAAGAAGCTGAGCCTAGCAAAGTAGCTTAAACATATACACAAAACTCTGCCTCTCTGTGGTGCAGAGACTACCAGTGTTACAAGGGCAAGATGAGCTGCCCCTTTGTGCAGGCCCCATGCCAGATGATAGTGGTAAACAAAGATGAGGACAGACCACTAGAAGGAAAGTTACTCAAGCAAAACATCAAAGACAAATTAGGAGTGAGTAATACGGTGTGGCCACCAATAGTGATAACATGAATGACAGACATGAAGAGCCACTGGGAGCTTTGTAATAAGCTGACACTGACAGCTACAAAGCTGTTGGGGACTTGACAGTTGACTTTCATATTACCAGAAGGATACACTGAAAAAGACAGTAAGAACTAGTAGCGTAGGATATAAAACCAATCACTTGAGCCTATTATTTAGATACAACACATTAAAAACATCCTATCGTATTATGTGGTCTTTCTGCATATGAAATTAACTTATGTTATAGAAAATAACACCTCTAGGAATGCACTAATATGAGGGCACTGCTACAGCACTAATACTGCACAGAAAGAAGCTGCTTCTGCTAGGATTTTCTGCTAAATGTGTATCTTCAAGGAAACTAGAGCTAATCTACAACTCCTGAATGAGGTATTTCCTATATTATCATCCCTGGACGTGTTCAAAATTTCTGTGGAGGTGGAGTATAGGGACAGGGTTTAGCAGTGGCATTGGGACAGTTTATTTAATGGTTGGAATCAATGATATTAAAGGTCTTTTCCAACCTAAACGATTCTTTGATTCTGTGATTTTATGGTAGCTTCATAGATTACCATGGAATCATATTTTCAAGTCTCCCAGGAACAATCTATGTTTATCAGAATCCTGTTTCAGCAAGGACCAAGATCTTCAGACCAGGTAAAATAAATTGAAGTCATTTAGTAAGAAAAGAAACTGGTGGAAAAGGCAGATTAGCTATGCTGGAAACTGCCTCCATGTTGTCTCAGAGCCTCTCCAGAGGACAGAGGTTAAAAGCTGTGAATCACATACTCACTTGACTTAACAGAAACAACCCTAGAGGCAGAGAGAAGTAGTAATATCTGCACTTAGACTATGCTGACATGCTCTCCAAGGATGAGAAGTATTTTGACAGATATTATCAAGTGAGACACTAGATTGTACTAAAACCAGGCAGTATTTCTGTGAGACAGCCCTACATCAGATTTCCCCCAGTGAATCAGGTAGCTGTGCAAGTCATGGTGAATTTTAATGTGTTAGAGAATGAGCTGATTAAGCAATCACCTTGGGCGTCTTCAATTACAGTTGTAAAAACTGGCAAGTGGTGAATTGTGGCTGTAAGAGCTTTAATTCATTGAGAGCTCAGAAAAGCTCACCACTTCTACACTAGATGTCAGGCACAAATATGTTTGTAGTTTGGGTCTGATATCTTGCTATCAACTGATTAAAGTGACACCTAAGTATCAAAGTGAAGCTGCTTTTCTGATACGCTATTAATTGTTGCAGGGTTCTAAAATGCCCTCTTGATTGATTAAGATAGAATCATAGAATCATCAGGGATCAGAAGGCACTTCGAAAGATCATCCAGTCCAATCCCCCTGCCACAGCAGGATCACCCAGACCAGGTCCAGGCAGGTTTCAAATGTCTCCAGAAAAGGAGACTCCACAAACCCCCTGGGCAGCCTCCTCCAGTGCCCCATCACCCTCCCTGGGAAGAAGTTATAGAATCAGTCAGGGTTGGAAGGGACCACAGGATTATCCAGTTTCAACCTCCTTGCTATGGGCAGGAACACCCCACCCTAGATCAGGCTGGCCAGAGCCTCATCCAGCCTGGCCTTAAACACCTCCAGGGACAACCCATTCCAGGCTCTCACCACTCTCATGGTGAATAACTTCCTCCTCTGATCAAGCCTAAATCTACCCATCTACAGCTTTGCTCCATTCCCCCTAGTCCTGTCACTACCTGATACCCTAAAAAGCCTCTCCCCAGCTTTTTTGTAGCCCCCTTCAGATACCAGAAGGCCACACTAATGTCACCTCGGATCCTCCTCTTTTCCAGATTGGACAGCCCCAACTCTCTCAGTCTGGCCTCATAGGAGAGGTGCTCCAGCCCTCTGATCATCCTTGTGGCCCTCCTCTGGGCACGCAACACAGAGTTATCTGGTAAGATGTTTATTTTTTTGTTAGTTAAGTTTATTATATCTTTTTGTTGAAGAAAGAACAAAGGAAAAACTTTTCAACAAAAATCATTTAGTGTCTTTTTTTGTTCCCAAGAATTACAATTGAGCTTTCAGGAAGCCTTCATCGCATTTCCAGTAAAAATCATAGGTGCAAGCAGATGAAACTTCAACAAAATAACCTGGTTATTACAAACTGCTGGAAAATCCCTGCAATTTGAGGTATCTATAGCAGGTTACAGTTTGTGGTCGATTTGTCATATATTAAGAGTGTTTCTTACATTCACTTGGCTTTCAGGTTTTTACTAGAAATGTAGGAATATAGGATAATAATCTACTGTGGAAGCTTATCATACAAGTAAGGAGATAAATGGTTAAAGCAGATCTTGGCAAAAAAGCTTAAACAAGTTTCCTTTTAGAAAGCTGTTTGGAATTTAAATAGGGGCAAGCTGACAGCAATATTACAATGTGAGAAAGAGGCTGAAAAGAGGTCTGAGGAGATCCTGAAAGAAGCTACAACAGGGTCCCCTAGGAAAAGTTTGAATAGACACCAAAACAGTTTGTGAAAGGATATGGCTGGTCTTCCTTTTGTAGAAGAGAGCATAATGTAGATGTAAGGCCAATCGAGGTGAGTGAAGACAAGCAACACCTTGTCTATCGTCTTAAAAATGAGTGAATATCCATGACCTTCTAAAAATTATGAGCTAGATAAAAACGTATTGCCCTTACAAAAACGTGTGGTTTTCCAGTGACTGCAATATTTTCTGTTTATCCTCGTAAGTACCAGGAATGATATGTTCCAAAACTTTGTGCAAAGGTTATCTGTATAAGCACATCCACTTACAGCTACTAGCTGCCATCTGAATAGTTTAAACTGTAAATCACAAGACTCATGATTTCAGTGGGAGTCTGAGAAAAGATGCACACATTAGTGTAGATCTGGAAAGCAAGTACTACAGACAAACACAGGAACAATTGTCTTCAGGTCTCAAGGAATGAAAACTAAAACAAACAGCAGAAAGGGACAAGAATCACAGAGATCTTTAATTCCTAAGTGTTCCGTGAATAGAAATACCCTATCTATCTATACTTTTTGTACTATAGGACTATAGAATCACAGAATCATGGGGTTAGAAGGGACCTCCAAAGGTCATCTCCTGAAACAAGCAGGGACATCACTCAGCAGACCAGATTTTCCAGAGCCCTAACCTTGAATGTCTCCAGGGATGAGGCCTTAACCACCCGTCTAGACGCAGGCTGGAGATATCTCCTGATATTTCTTCAGAAGCACACTTTTTTCTCCTCTTATTTTGTTTTATAATCTCTGCAAGTTGGGGTTATTTAATTTTTACTTGCTAGTGACAAAAACTCTAAAGGTATTTAACATCACCAATTCAGCTTCTGACACCCCAGAAATCTTATATAGTTGGCCTTTGTTTTTACGTTTGTGGTGCTTTTATTTTTTAATTAAAGTAATAACTAACAAGCCCTAATAATAAAAAGGGCAAAGGAAAGACGACATATGGAAGCAGCTGATAACAAGGAACTCAGAATGCTGACTGTATGTACAAGAGACAGAGACTTACAGACTATATCTGTCATGTTCTGTACAAAGCTCAAGTATTGATTCCCCACTGAAAGATTTCCATTACAAGTGGAATTTCTCCAGTAGAATAACTCAAGTCTTGCCAAGCTTACTCCAAAATAGACTTGAGCAGCCACAGTAAGCACAGCTGATGCCTTTCTTATTTGGTAGCAAAAATATCTGAGATAGACCTTAAAATACTAAAAATACTCAGAAATGTAGTGACTTAAGCAATAAATTACAAGCTGTCCAGAACTACAGCAGAAAGAAACAATCACTTCTCATGAACCAGACAGAAAAAGAAAGGTAAAAATTCATAACTGTACGTTAATGAGTGGTCTGAACAGGGAATGAACCATGAAGTAAAAACAACTGTTGATTAAGCCATTCAAGACAGAGAAGACAAAAGACCCCAGAGCTTTGTCTGACTGGGTGCTGGATAGCACGTGAAAATCAATATAGGTAAATTTAAATGTATAAATATGACAAAGCAAGCCTAGATCTATGTATAAAATAAAGAGCTACTAAAAATTAAATTTCAGAGTAGTAACTGATAACACTACTGAAATGTCAATTCAGTGCTAATGAATCAGATATTAAAAAACATTGGAAAGGTTGTGACAAAATGAGACAGAGCACGTGAGTGAAGCAACCCAAATGCACAGATCAGGTCTTTTCAGGCCCAATGCAAGTTAACTAAGGGGCATATGACTGACATATATTAAATCAAGAAAAGCAACCAGCATCATTATGTCTTCTAGCAAAAGAAGTGGGGATTATCAAATGGATTGAGAGTAATTTCAGCAAAGTAAAAGAAAACCAAGCTAAGAAAAACCCCAGAGAAGGTACATCATACAGTGCACAGTTAGGCTAACTCCTGTCCGTTTGGGGCTTTGGGGCTTTTTCCAACCTTTTTTAAAGAAAACAGACAGCTTTTATTGTAGTAAGTAATGCCATGAAACATCTGAAAAGATATTTAGCCTTATGTTTGGTCTTTTCAAAGTCTGAAGGGCATGAAAGTTTATAGCTCAAGTAACACATACAGGTTTTCTTCAACAATAAATTGCATTTCCATAGAGATCATTACAATCTATTAAAATACACATAATCATAAAACTTTACATGCTTACCTGGCAACAGAGCAGAGATATTCATATCCAGCAAGAAAAAGATGGCAGATTAGGAAATGCAAAGTCGTACAACCAGAAAAACATCTTTGAAAAGTAATTCGTCTCATGGCTGGAACACTTTCCTTACAATGGGAAGAACGACTTCTTCATGTCTATAAATATGTGAGGGGCGGGTGTCAGGAGGATGGAGCCAGGCTCTTCTGAAGGTCATCTCATGACAGGACAAGGGGCAATGGGTGCAAGCTGGAGCAGAGGAGGTTCCACATAAATATCAGAAGAAACTTCTTCTCAGTGAGGGTACCGGAGCATTAGAATGGGCTGCCAAGGGGGGTTGCGGAGTCTCCTTCTCTGGAGATATTCAAGACCCACCTGGATCTGTTCCTGTGCAACTTGGTCTAGGTGATACTGCTGTGGCAAGGGGATTGGACTAGATGATCTTTCAAGTTCCCTTCCGATCCCTAATGAGTCCATGGTTCTATGATTCTTCTATGGAAGAGCTTAGGTGACAAGTATAAGCTAAATAATTGACTACTTGACTGCTTAAGGTATGTATGACAAATACTAACCAAAATCAAAACTCAAAAGGAATTGAAGTAAATGACAGAGCCGTACCTCTTGATTAGGTATCTTGAAACACGTTTATTTCCAGCATGATAAATTAATGATTATGATAAATAAATGATTATGTCTACATACATGGCAATTGTTAGCTCACACAGCAACAAAAAAAAGAGAAAACAATTTGCTTACCTGTTTTTGAAAGCCTGTCAGTACACATGCGCTAGCGGTGTATGCATAACAGGATGACTATTTTCAACTTTTCTTACATAGTGGTGATTCATTCAGTCTTTATTAATATTCAAGTGACACTGAAGTACACATCTGGGAGGAAAAACTCTAACATTCACGGGAAGTGACTAGAAGGCTTCACTTTCAGCAAGTGCAAGAAAAAGGGAAAAAAAAATTATTTTAGAAGTGTTGTGTCTGGCACAGGTCTCTCTGACAGGCCTAGGCATATAGCATGTAAAATCTAAAAGCTGCTGGAGTATAGCTAAATGCTGCTATCCAAGCTGTCATAGCTGTATTGCAGTTTAAAGATATTTCCTGACAAGAAAATTGAGAAAACTGTCTGGCTAGTAAATCAAAACCTTCCTCCTCTCTTAGTGGCCAACGAACAGATGCCGTTTAGGTCACAGATGGTGTTTTTTACGTTTTGGTCTCCACGCACATCGTCAGCACAAGTACTTGCTTTCCTCACCACGAGGAGAGAGAAGTACTTTTAAAAATCTTTGGCGGTACACCAAATCAAAACTCTGCTGAGCAGGTAGGGTTCAGAGGTGCAGTCTCTTTTCTAATGATCTCATAATTCAAGATGATAGTGAGTTTTACAGTGGAATATGTTATGATGAGATTACATTCCCTTGGGGAGATTTAAGACAAGCAGAGATACCGTGAAAACCAGAAAGTACATAAGGAGCTGAGGGTCAAGAGAAACCCCTAGAATATTTTAAAATATAATTGGTTCAAAAGTATAAGTTAAAACCTCAAAGTGGATTTAAAATTTCTCTTAGAGGTCCCACTCAGTTCTTTTATTTCCTATGCAACCCACAAGATTGTTTCTCTTGTCTTCTGTGCTCCCTGCAAGGGGCCTCTGTTGGGGGCAGATGGCTGTCAGGAGTGTCAACAAGTGCTGCTCAGTCCAGTGGGCTCCCCTCGTCATGCACCTTGCTGTGCCTTTGAATGGTCCCTTCAATCAAGGCAGTACAGAAGTAGCACTAAACTCTGATCAGATACTCCCTGATCTCCTGAATGTGCATTTTCAAAGATTTATAATTCTGGATTAAGCATCAAGTGTTCATCACTGGGACACTAATTTCTGAAAGCATGACTCCAGAATACTTAATGTAAAGGGAAGAGCCTCTTCTCTGTTTTTAAACAAAGCAGTGTGTACTAGTGATATCAAAAAAGTTCATTTTCAATCTCACTACAAAGAGTAACAGGTTAGGAACCTGTTGTTTAAACCAGATGATGTTTGGGGTGAACTCTGTATAAGCTCTCCATGAAAAAAATATAAAGCAACCTTGAGAAAATCAGAACCTTCTAGTTATGCATGAGACCAGTGGGGTTCTATAACAATCTGTGGAAGCAAATGTTTGGTTTTTTCCCCTGAGTTTGCTCAATGTTACGGGAGATCAACCAGATTATGAAAAGATTCTTTGTTAACAGATGACAGAATTGAGTGACTTGAGAAGTACTTCCTTATCCTGTATTCCTAAAAGAAAAATCAGTTTTGCTAAGGAAAGTATTAATTCAAATTTGAAGAAGCCTACATGAAATTTCACTAATTAAACTTCCAGTTCTATACTCGGAAATCATTGTAATAGTTTTCATTTAAAGTAATTTCAATAAGGTAACATAATTAATAAAGCAAGAGGAATATGAAGATTGTTGTTGATCTATCAGGCCCAGTTCAGTCCCAATTCAGAATAACAAAGGGATGAACCATGAAGAGAAAATCAAGTATTGTTTACCAACTTGAAAAATCCACACTGGCCAAAACACCATTGGTTCCGATTCTTCTGTATATGGTAGCTTATGCACAACCATTTTTTAGCTACATCTGTAATTCTTAGCATTAACTTGTCCAGACATTTGCATGAAAAATTGGAGTATTCATAAGAACATTCTGAAAATTTCTTCTTGGAATGGTTTCTTGATCACTGTTGAAAAAAATGTACCTGGACCTAATGCAACCTAAGTATAAACAGCAAATAATCAGCAACAGCAGTGGGAGACTTTGATGACACTTGAAGACTAAAGAATAAACAGAATCAAGAATTGTTTTCTTAGCTTTACCACCAACTTCCTGCATGAATTCTTGACCAAACATTCCAGAAGTTTATAGTCATAGAATCATAGAATCATTAGGGATCGGAAGGGACCTCGAAAAATCATCTAGTCCAATCCCCCTGCCACAGCAGGATCACCTAGACCAAGCCACACAGAAACACACCTGGGCAGCCTGTTCCAATGCTCCATGACCCTCACTGTGAATAAGTTCCTTCTGNGGAGAAGAACCTCTCTCCATCTGCTAACCACCCCCCTTCTGATCCACCCCAGAATGCTGCTGGACCCTCTTGGCCACGAGAGCACATTGCTGGCTCAGAGTCATCCTGCTGTCCACTAGGAACCCCAGGTCCCTTTCTCCTACACTGCTCTCCAACAGGTCAGTACCCAGCCTATACTGGTACCTAGTCAAATACTTAACTTCTACAGGCCAGACCCCCAGAAACATTTGATAACCTAACTAACATATGCTTACAGACAACTTCATTCTAGCCTTTGCAAAACTGTCCATGAGTCATTTACTTGCAGATTTTCAAATAACTTTTAACACCTAATTTCCATCTAAATCAATTAATACCACCAAGACTAAAATAAGTAGTTGCTTACTGGTGACTTTGAGATAAACCCTTAAATATATACTCAGATATGAAAAAAGCCTAGTAAATGAAGGCATTAGGAATTAAAAAAAAAATAAACAAAATCCAGTGTGTTTGATAGGGTCCTAAAGACTAGTAAGGAAAATTATGTATGCAGGGATTAACAATTATTAATAATAAGGATTATTTCAGGGTTAATAAATAATTAAAGCAAAGTGTATGCAATGGAAGTTCCATTATCTATTGCTTATCAGTCTTTTCTGGATGACACATTAATTGACTTTATATACAAATGTGTGCTGGTAAATCTAAATGCTTCATTCAAAACACTATACAGTTACGGATTTCCAGTTTGTGGAATCAAGTTGTCTCTAAATGACTGCTCCAAAAGAAAATGAGGGTGCATGGTGGTGTTCAAATTGACAGGAGTATACACACCTAAACAGCACTTTGTTTATACAGATACTCAGAAACATAGCTCTGATTAGGAAGTGTTGGTCCATAAATAAAGTTCCCTGTTAAAATAATGTCCTACAAAAATCTTCTGTTCCCAGAAACTATGAAAGCACTTCTAGAGATGTCAAAGGATGATTGTTTTAAACTAAAGAACATACCACAAAGAAGTCATGAAAAGTATCCCTCTCAAATAAAAAATTACTGGAAAAAAATTAAAATTTTAGCTATCTTAGCTTACCTGGAAACCAAGGAAATTGGAGAGGACTTTCTCTGCCACCATTCATCAAGCATGTAGCGTCTGTTTCATTCTACCACTACTCAGAAATCCATTCAAAGAGCAAGCAAACAAAGGCCTGTAAATATGTGGAAGAGCATTCATTTGGAAGGACTACAAAAAGGGAGTAACTAGCACAGTTCTATAAAATCATCGGGTCAGAAGCACATAGCAAGTGTAGCTTCAGGATGATAAGGAGGACACTTGAAGTATATATCAGACTTGAAAGTGTAGGGTAAAGTCAGATACTTTAAAGATCAACAAGGTCACATCTTGCTCAGAACCTACTTCTGTCTTTTAATTTTCCCAAAAAGAAAAAAATCTAAAAGAGAAATGAGAGCTTCACAGTGAAGAAGGCAGTTCATTTAATGGCTGGCTGTTTTTAGATGTTCATTTGATAAGTACTATTCTTTAGCTAAAGCATGGCAAAGAGTCATCAAAATAGCACAGCTTAAAATGAAAAGCTGTGTAGAAATCAGTTTCATAGTTTCTTAGAAGCAAACAAGAGTTGTAAAGGCACCAAAAAAGCATTTGGTTTGGACGTTCTGAACTTTTCCAAGGCAAAGAATTATGGCAAAGCCTAGACACATATGCAAACACCTTCCACACTGTGCAACCCTCTCCCCAAAATGAGAAATTCAATGTAAGAACAAGATGACTTTTCAAGATCCCTTCTAATCCCTAACATTCTGTGATTCTGTGTATTCAGACCTGTAATGGGCACAGTACAAAAAGTGTATTGACCTTAAAGTGCTTGAGACAAGAGTTATGAGAAAGAAAATAACTAACACACAGTTTTTAGGCTGCTAGTTATAAATACTTCTTTCTCTAGCAATTTAGATATACCTCAGCTGTCAAGTCTCTAGACAAATACCACCTCAGTCAATGTCAAGCTCTGTTATTTCAATACATTGCTGACTTCAGTTGGTTGAAGTTTCAATTAATTCCCTTTACAGGAAAGTAGATGAGGCTCTTGTTAGTAATGATATAGTTACTCCCTGATACATAAGTGCCTAATTTACCAAATCATTCACAAACACACTGAAGCTAGAGTTCCCTTTCTCTCAAAATAAAATCCATCTTTGTTGCTAGTTTGCATCTTCCACATCTCTGAGTATGTGTAAACCTTGGATAGGCAAAATGCAATCTTTTCTGTTCTGCTAATATACTGATCACTGAATGAAAGTTATAATGTGTGACTTCCAGGTGGTTACAGTAGGGATTTCCCTTCCACTGCCATACTTTATACCTCTAATATCCTCCAAATATTTAGAAAACTGTAAAGGTCTCATTCAAACATAGGTTATAATATGAAGTATCTTCATGGATAAACTGGCTGAGAACCCCACGGAGTTCAGCTTTTCTAGAAGGTACTTCATTGTGGGGTAAGGATAAACTATATACAGTATGCTTTGCAGAGCCTTGTATGAGAAACTACACTACACCCAAGAAAATCGGTTACTAATAGCATCCTGCTCCTCAAACTCCAGCATTCCTCTTGGCAATTCAAACATCTTTCACTGCAGACAACTAATTCAGTTCCTACAGGCTTCTCTCTTGCACTCTGCTTTTACTCCCTCAGTTTGCATTGCTTAAGCCTTGGAAAGTTTCATATGCTTTTCAAGACTAATTGTGCACATTAAAATAGACACTCTTTCTGAATCTGTTCATTGATTACATGCTACTTTTGTTAACCTTAAGAATCTTTTACCCTGTTTTAAGTACATACATTAGGACACAAAGAACCCAGCATTTGCTGTAAGTTAGAACTATGATTTTCTTCATACTTCATAGCAGGAAGAACGTTTACAATTTATTTCATGATAATTGAGTTTAAAGAGCAGAATGTAATTTAACTGGAATTTAAAATGGTGCACTTACTGGAATACTTTATTTGTCACAAGGTCTAGGGGTTTAGAATTGACTAATAGACAGCGATGATGATATATCAGTGTATCAGAGTTACTTTCCCAGAGTTGAACTGGATTTAGTAACTCAGCCCTCACAATAATGGAATTACGAGGCCAAATTTCTGTGGCATTGGGAGAATTTAGGGATAGGGGATTTCAGTTTCTACTTTTTTTGAGAAGCACTTTATAATGATGCTGATAAAACTGAATCTGAGTAAGTCACAGCAATCTGTCATCTTCCTTCCATTTTGAAACTGTAATTAGGATCACAGTTCCATGCGTACTCAGAGTTCATTACCTTTATCAGACAACCTAAAATAGGATGTACCTGGTAAGTACTTGAGCTTTAACAGACACCTACCTAATTGCTTGAACATAGAAACAAATTTAAAAATTCTAGAGGTCACAATGTAAAAGTAGTTCAAGCACTATAAAGAAAAATGATTATTTGCTGCTATTAACAACACTTCCATTTTGGCCTTATGTCCAGTTTGCAGTAGTGAGTCATAACAAAAGTTGTTATTGCTTGATTAACTAAATTAGAAGGAGCAATAACATTTCACCATGGTGTTTCTTAAATTCCCTGTTTGTACAGCTGTATTTGCGTGTCACTCTCAGTTTCTGTTTTTCAGTCTCAATAGGACAATGAATCCTACACTTTATCAGTCAGTGCCAGGGCCACTTGTTTTATGTGTTACCTATCTCTATTTACACCAGCAAAATATTTTCATAAGAGAGTTCTGACCAACACAAACTGATCTCTTTCTTCATGCCCCTCTGCAGAACCCCAGACGACACTGACCTTTTGCTAGCCAGAAGAGCAAGTGAGCATTCGGAAAATTCTGTCCGGACTGTGATTCAGCAATCCTCTTCTGGAGGAGTGCTGGAGTATGATGAGTAGCAGATGAGAGAGCTGAGGCTATTTAGTATGAAAAAAAAGAGTCTGAAGAGAGACCTTATCACTGTCTACAACCACCTGAAAGGAGATTGTGGACAGGTGGGAGTTCATCTCAGAAGAGGGCAAGAGGAAATGGCTTCAAGCTGCACCAGCAAAAGTTTAGGTTAGGTACTAGAAAAATTTCTGCCTTGAAAGAGTCATCAGACATTGGAACAGGCTACCCTGAGAGACCTGTGAATCACCATCAATGAACATGTTTAAAAATCACATATATATGGACCTTAAGAATACGGTTTAGCAGTGGACTTGGGACAGTTGGTTAATGGTTGGATGTGGTAATCTTAAAGGTCTTTTCCAGCTTGGTGTGGGTTGAAAGGCCTTGATTTGGTCTTTTTTGGTTGGTGCTTGCAGTCTTAAAAGATCAGCTCTTCCTCTACATGTATGGAGTGGGAAACATTTGTATGTCTCAAGAACTGGACAGTCTCAGGGTGCCAAATCACATATGTATACAGTTACATAGGCAGTTTGTATTCATTTGTTTATATTAAGCACAATCTTAACTAGAATGGATTCATTAAAAACAGTCTAATTATAGTTTTTCTAAGTTTCATATTAAAACAGCTCAGTAGTGACATTTTTATTGTGCTTTATTAATTAAACGAACTAGAAACATTCCTAAATTACAAGGGGAAATGCATCTATGCCATAAGCCCACTACTGAATTTCAGTGGTCAGTGTTTCCCGTTATCTTAATTTAAATTACTAAAATAAAGAAAAGTAAATATCAGGAACATGTACCAAACACCCTGTAATCTTGATGGCATATGCAAAGTTCGGTGTCATTTGCATTACTATTTCTTAATCCCAAGGCTTTATGCTAGAAACTACATTCCTTCACTTTTGACAGGCAGATCATGGGGACGACTGTCTGTCTCCAGGACTTCTGAAATGCCTCCAGTCATGATTTAATTACCTTCATTTGTCCTTTTCTCTTTTGTTCCATAGCTTAAAACACCAGTCTTTGCTATCAATGATCAATGCTTTAGGATAAACTACCAGCGGTGGGTTGTGAGGAATTCTTGTAACTCCACCAGAGTTAACTTACTCTCAAGCATTAATTTGCAAGAGATCATCATGCTTCAGTACCCCATTAAGAAACACAAAGCTTAAACATCATATTCCTCTTGGTTTTATTCAAGAAATGTGAAGCCATTATCACAGCAACAGTATGAACACACAGCACCCACTGTAATTCCCATACACACCGCTCCACATGCATCCCCTCCACACACACTCTCGTTCAAGAGTTGCCATGTCACCTGTCCACAATGTCTGTAGAATTCAGACTCACTTGCCAAATTATATTCCCCTACCAGGAACACTTAATTCTAGCCCAATAGTAATTTAGGGGAAAGAAAAGATTAAAATTCAGTTTACAAAAACTTTCCTTCAAAAAACAAAACTGGCTGAAATTCTTTTCTTCTGACCAGTGTAGAAAAACATTTCTTTTACAAAACAGACTAGATATTGTTTAATAGGCTTTTTGCTGCCTGTGAGTGCCCATCAGCCAAAGAGGGACTGCAGTTTGATAAAGTATCTCGTAAATGTTCTGCTATCATTAAAAAAAGCATAACAGTAAGATTGTACATTTGGAAAAAAAATCACAAGAATCTTTGCTAGCATTTTCCAAGTAGAAGCTCTGTAGCTGCAGCTACTAACACTGAGAAATTATTTGAGTATGAGCACGAATTCATCCAACATCAAGTTTGAATAATTCATGTTTCAGTACCTGCTTCTAATACTGAACCACTCCAACTGCCCAAAAGAACCACTCACAGTAGAGGAAAGGTCTGAAGCAGTTTCACAGGTATATTTTCATGTCAAGCAGGACTGACAGCTGTCATTCTTTTTTCTCAAAGTCAGGGACAATGCTTTAGTTTTCCTGAAGAAAGGATGAAGTGAAGTGGAAGACATGAGCACTTGCATGCACTTTATAGGAAACTTGATATGGAAAACTATGGCTTTGCGTTTTGTAAAAGATGATCAACTCCTGGAGGTGGTGGTCATGTTTTGTACTCTCAGCAGCAAAGGTAATATCAAGTGATAGTCTAGATGATCTGAAAGCTCAATATAATGATTAGTTGTGGAAATATTTGTTAGACCTGACACTTCTCTTATCAAGTGTGAAACATACAAGTGTGTTTGTCCTGGGATACACTGTGAGTTTGTTCACTCACACAGGTACCAGATATATCTATCCATCAGCCATCATAAATGGGCCAGCACACCAAAATGCATGGTACCATGGGGGCAAAACAACTATGATGCAATATCCTAATACATCACAATTACACTAAAATATCCTACCTCACATTTTTGTTGCTGGTCATGGGAAGTGCTGAAGGGGAAAAAATCAAGCTGGGCTGGCCTATTAACCCCTCTCTCTCCCCAAAACATGAAGTGAAAGTGAATGAAGGAAAGAGATTTATGGTTTGGAAAAGAAAACCAAAACGGCTTTGATGAAAATAATAATAAAATATATATAAAATCACTATGAAACCCAAAGTCCTTGAGGACCATCACGTCACCATCACAACTGTGGGCAAGTGTTAGGGAGGTACCAGACTGGACTCACTGGTAGATGGGAAATGGAATCAGGAATGAGTGGATGTGGATTGAAGACAAAACGGACCAATTCCTTGAACATTTGCCATTGAAGAAGAGAGACTGACCCTGTGGCGCCCTCAGCTTTACACTTAATGTGACATATATGGAATGCAATACTTTGTTGGCCAGTGTAGGGTCACCTGTCTTGTCCACTCTTCTCCATGAGTGCATACTTTAATTTGCTGTACCCCAATGTGGGGCACAAGATTAGCAGTGACTTTTGATCTCACAAGAGAAATTAAGAGCCTTTCTTCATCCCACTCCTTAATAGTAAATGTAAAATTCAAGTGATATGACTTGCAGAAGCAGATACTGTCTGCACACATCTGCCGATAACTGCAGAAAGTGCAGTACCTTACAAGAGACTCAGCTGAAAAGCAAAAAGCACCAAACAGAATTAGTTCTGTTCTAACTCAAACCACGACAATATTTCTTTTTTCATTAAAAGCGAGGAAGCAGCCAGCTTTAATATCTCTTCTCTTTACTGTATAATCATATTGTACAAAGAAAAATCAAGTAACATGGATTAATATTATGACTGAGGTATTCAGAAAATTTCACTGCTTTTCTATATTTAAACCCATTTATAGTTGTGATAATCATGCATTCTTATTCTCATTCTTCTTTCCCCACAGTTTCACAGCAGAATTTATAGTCACTGATCTATTAAATGTCAAAAAAAAAATAGCAATATCTGCCATTTGACTTTTTTTGCTTCATTTTAGAATTGTTAAAAGCTTATCTAATCTACTGAATATACCGTAATGGCCCTTAAAAGCTTGCTACTCCTCCTTAAGAAAAATAGGGATGATTAACGGTTCATTTACTTTTCTATGCTTACAGAAAAGTTCAGATTCTGTGGTGTATTTGATCAAAGGTAAATAAATACAATTCGCATCTGAAGAACTCTTAAGCAGCAGGTATTTTAGTGCAAATGTATTTCAAGTCCAATTTCAGCAGCTCCCACTAAAAATATGCCTTTTTTAAATAATATTTTTTAGACCAGTAGCAAACAAATTCAGATAAAGACCAAGCGATATTCTAAGCAAAACCTCTTCAGATTGTGACGAAAGACTGACTCAAGCCTAAGAAAAAAACATCATTTGAATCATGCACAAAAAAAGAAATTGCGTTATAGTGAAGGCAATAAACTCTATTAAAATTCCCAGCTCAATCACCACCCCTGCCAAGGCCAAGTTGTCTGCCTCAGTTTTTAATCTCAGTGTTCATTTAAGGATTAATGACATTTTTCAGATGGGTTTTTTAATTGCTTTGCATCCAAAAATAACCAGTTTGTTTTGGTTTCCTATATGACTATGTGGATTCTTCATGAAGAGTGCTGTGTTTGGTGTTTTAAGGTGAGAAGAATATTGATAACACACTTATGTTTTAGTTGTTGCTCAGCACCGAGTGCACTAAGTCACGGACTTTTCTATTTCTCATGCTGCCAGTAGACACTGGGGGTATGAAAGAAGCTGGGAAGGGACACAGCCAGGACAGCTGATCCAAACAAGCCAAAGGGTATAATCCATGCCAGATGACACCACGCCCAGTGTATAAACTGGGGAGAG
>VZRI01003148.1:198586-217120 GCA_013397515.1 Upupa epops
TCCTCCTTCTTACCCTTTTTGAAGATTGGAGTGACATTTGCTAACCTCCAGTCCCTAGGCAACTCTCCTGATCCCCATGACTTAGAAAAGGTGATGGAGAGTGGCTTAGCAATAACTTCCACCATCTCCCTTAGCATGCGCAGGTGCATCCCATCAGGACCCATGGATTTCTATACTTCCAGTTTGCTCAACACATCCCTAACCCAGTCCTCATCAACTAAGACAGGCTCCTCTCTTGCGTTGACTTCCTCTGGAGCCTCAGCAGTCTGGGCTTTGATATCAGGACAGCTCCCAGAAGTATAGACGGAGGCTAAGAAGGTGTTCTGTATGTCTGCTTTCTCTGTCTCCTTTGTCTTCAGGGCACTCAGCTGATTCAGCAGGGGTCCCACATTGCCCCTCGGTTTAGTTTTACCTTCAATGTACTTAACGAAGCCCCTTCTGTTACCCTTGACCTCTCTTGCAAGGTTGAATTCCAAGAAGGCCTTGGCTTTCCTAGTTGCATCCCTACATTCTCTCACCAAAGCCTTATAATCACCCCAAGTGGTCTCCCCCTCCTTCCATGATAGGACTAGAAAAAATTATAAAGTTTATCTTAGCTTTTTTATACCCTGGGAGTAAAGGTCACATGAAGACCTGTCTATTTTTTCTCAGATGGTCATCAAAAAAAGACAGGCAGCCAGTGGATCCTTTTTATGGTCCTTCACAGGGTACCTCACATATTACTCATGAAGCATGCTATAAATACCAAAGATGTTAGAAATAAATATCCAAACGATGACAATGGAAAGAATGATCAGTATGAAAACTCCATTCTCCTAATTGAATATTTCTCTAAATATTTCAAAGTAAAAGCAGATTATGAAAGGCATTTTAAAACAGGCCCTTCTGTGCCAGAACAAGCAAAACAAACCTGATGCAACCCTTAACAAATGCTTTGCCTGATTTCTCGAGTTTGCAATCCCTCTTACACCTGAGTGAGCTCTAAGTGGGTGAAATGAAATCTTCTGCTTCCATATGTATCAGTCAGGGTGATCTCAGCCCTGTCAACCACAACTCTCTCATTGAAGTGCATTCAGCTTTAATTAGCAGGCATTCCACAAAATGCCTAGGTTTTTCAAAATATTCCCATACTACGCTCACCTGCTATGGTCAAATGAAGCCTTTCCACATACTGCACCCTTACACTTCCTTTGGTTAACACAAACAAACATAAAGATAGTCAAACACAAATACAAGCAGCTCCTGCTTCCAGCCTTTCTGTTAATTAAGTGCCTAGACCAAGAGTAAAAATGAAATTGACACTTCATCCCTTTGCTAGCCAATAGCCTGTTCCTCCTCCTTCATGAAAAGCATTAATAAAATAAAAACTTAATAAATTTTAATAAAAGACAAGGGAAACTGTACTGTTTTGTCACTCCATTTTACATCCTGCTGGCTCCAGTCAGCTGATCACTGGGTTTGGATTGGGCAGCTGAGGTTTCCCTAGCAACAGGTTAATTGATTGCAGCTGTAAATCCCCCTGATTCCACCCTCTCCCCCCATTCCTCAGTTACAGGTGCAGACACACACATCTGCCAGGTAAAAGATAGCAGAGAGAAATCTAAGAACAAAGGAAAAAGTGGGAAGAGGGATGGGATAGTGATTTGATTAAGAATTGTTTCAAATTTCAGAAAAAAATGATGTCAGGATTTTAAAGTAATGAAAAATTTATTCCAGCATACTTTTGGCTGTGTTCTTTTAATGCCACTCTTTAACGCAGAGATCAATAAATCTTCTCGTTCACCACCCTATTAATTAAAATGGATTCATTCCAATTTTACACATAAAATTTTACCTACTTGATAGAGTTAAAAAACAAAATGAAGAAAAGAAGATTGCAGACAGAAGGCTGAATGTTGTTCATAAAGTAGGACCAAGTGCTGCCTTTCACCCATGTGACTTCTGTACCTTTAACCATTTATTAGGTAAGAATTGGAAAATATTGTTCCATTTGTTTTAGAATTTGATATATTTTATATGTAATATCAAAAGCACATAGTTTCAGTATTAAAGAGGGAAATAGATATAAAAAATGGGCTTAGGTAGTTTTCCAGGCCCTAAATGCAGTGATGCAGGACTGAAAACCCCTGCTGAATCCAAATTCATATATTCTCTACATACTGCATCTTTTCACTTAAGCACTTGATCAGCACCAGGAGCAGAAACAAGCATCAGGAGGATGATTTCACTAGATTGTGAGACCTTGGAGTCTTACTGGAGAAGTAGAGTGAGTGTAAATGTTAAAGCAAGAAAGAGTGACTTTGGGATTATTAAGAAAAAAGAACTCAAGAAAGAAAAGCTGTGTTTAGCTTATTCTGGAAGCACTAAATCCCTGCAGCTATAGAATTGGGAAATTTGTGATTTCTCCTACCTCAAGAGTTGTCATTTTGCTAGTCTTTAATAGGTGAGATCAATCCATGCCATTCTCTATTCAGTCTTTATTAATCTGGATACAGGGCACCCTACTACCCCCTTCTCTTTTCAGAGGCATAGATACCTTCTTATGTTATTGGAAACATGCAAACCCACATCTTTCATGAGAACACCACAGCCATCATGGTATCATGGTTTGGGTAAAATCAGGAAGTCTTTAATTTTTCTACTAAAGCTCTTCAAACTTTTCTAGTATACAGAATAGTTGAAAGACTCTCTGAGCCAGCAAAAACAGGTGTACTCTGCGCTTAGAGGGTTCTACAGAGATGAAGAGAAGCGGGAGAAGATGTGTTCTGTTTTCTTCAAGTTACTTCAATATTTTATTGAACACATTTTTTTCATGTAAAATGTATAAACAAGCCCAGTAACATGGAAATCAGCTCTCCTCACTTATATCCTTAGCTACCAGACACCAAGTCAGGCAGCATGTACCAAATGCCTGCTTACTTGATTATCTGCATCACCAGTTACTACATTTCTTTCCAGCATTTAGCTATCTGTAGAAAACTTAGAATTTTAAGTCTGCAATGAATAGTATTTTTTTTTTAATTTTGGCTTAGTGGGATCTAACATTTGAGTGCCCAGATGTGTCCTTAGAATATTAAGTTCTAAATACACTGAGCTGGAAGGAAATTGCAGTTTTATAAAGTTAATTTTTAAAATCCATGGTAATGTTTCAAACTAACTGAACTACTGATCCAGGGCTTTCTGAAAGCCAGTTCAGCTGCTAGATGTGAAAAATGTTTACCTTCATATACTTTTCCACATGTGAGAAATACATGGAAAATGTGAACATGACGTTTTGATAACGCTGTGTATCTGAAGATCATTCAGTAGTGTTTTCATTCTACGTTAAGGCACATTTTTATAAATCTCTGTCTCCTACTCGCAAACTCTTATCACCTTCTTTCTCCATTGTTATTACCTAAACAGATACATTTTAAATAATGTCAGTGTACTCACTGGCTATGACGTAAAAGTGACTGATAACTGTCCTTTTCTTGTTTTGAAAAAATGTATTTCCTTTAGGAGGTTGTTGGTATGATCTCTGAAGTAAACCTTGATGACATGAATCTAAAAGTTATCTTCAAACATGTACCTTAGCAGCTTGGCAGAGAAGAACATGCAACAATCACATCACAGTAAAGGAACACATACCATGGATTAGAGATGTATGAAAACAGGAAATAAATGATCAAGATGGCAAATTTATAATTTCAGCATTAAAGGAAAATTTAGGATATAGACATTATAGGAATAACTGAAAACAAACCTATATAGGCTGTCTAGCTTATTTTATATGTAATACAAATGAAGAAGAAAAGTCAGACATTGCTGCCTATGCCACCCAGCAAGATGGAATGTTTATCTTTCAAACACAAAAGACATATTCACTAGTTCTAGCACCAATGATACACATAAATCAGCTCATTTTTATTGCTGTCAGTTATATAAACTGAAAATGAAGACTCACTATATTTAAGGTATAGAAAAACTTATTGTCAGATGTGGTCTTTCCAGACCTGTGTCTTTTTCTCCAAAACTTGAGTCTCAGGTTAAATGTTTATGTTCCGTACCTTACTTTTGTCAGTTTAAGTATATTTGGCTTCACAAGGAAATTTTGGCGCTGTGTACTGGTAAGAACCTTTCATATATGGAAAAGGGAGCTCCAAGAATTTCTCTGAGGAAGGAAGTATTTCCTCTCGGATGTATACAGCATCTGCAGATATTTCAACTGACCATCTAGTCTAACCCTAAGAATCAAGAGAGACATTGATGAGGATACTCCTGCTCCAAACATTTTTTGCTCCATCTGTTCCAAAAATGGCCTCGCATCTGTACTGCTTTAAAGTGTCGCCTTTTTTTGCACAGAGCAGAGAACTTTGTATTGTCATCACCACCACTACTCCCTTAAGGGCATCACAGTCTCACTCTGTACTCACATTTGGGTGTTCTGAAATCCAATTGTACCCCTGCATATTTATCTACCTTTTTTATCAGTGAATGTAATTTCTTTTTCCTAAACATATGATTGTACTAGTCACAAATTTCATCTACTTGATAGTAGACCATTTAGCATTGAATATTTTTTAATTTTAAGCCTTGCCTCCAGAATGATTACAGCATTTTCAAAGGTGGTATCATGCACAGATCATTTGTGAAAGTCTAGTCCATACCTTGGATTTCTCATAAAAATATTACTATTAATGTATATCAGGCTCAAGACAAAGCCCTCTAAGTTACACCTTCAAATATCCAGTGATGAAGGATATTTAAATGAAGGAAAATCGGAGTACCTTCCTCCTAGGTAAGTACCCTAATCACTGTGCTATTATGCTAGTCATGAGCCACACATTCTGCCTAGCTAGTCCAATAAATCTTCCAGCTATATTATGCAAAGCATAAAATTGCTAAAGGAGAAGATTAAGCATGAGCTACATAAAGATAGCCTCTATTGAGCAAAGTTCTAGAGAATTAATCTCTGTATTTTGTAGCAAAAAATATTAATTTCTGTGGATTTGGAATGCTTGCAGACCTGCCAGGTAACTATTTCAAAACTTTTAAACCAAGCTGCTGCTGGAACTTTCACTGGTGCAATGATATTTGCCTGATTATTGTCATCTTCTGTTTCCATTTTTGTTAGAACTTTGAGCCAAATGGTCCATCTGGCATTCTCTCTTGCTTGTCATTTTATAAGGTATAAAAATAAAGTATATTTTAAGATTCTAAATCATCAGGTTTGTTTTCTCACATACGAACTGAACATAAGAACTCAAAGGCTTTTACAGAATATTATATGGAAAAAAAGACCAAACAAAACCAACCTCTTTAACAAAGTCTGACATCTGCATCTGTACTCTATTTCGGTGTCTCACCAACCTCCTGCTGACAATAACAACCACAGAGGAGCAGTGTACTGGGCTAGAGCATAAATGGGTGTTTCACAAAACAATCTCTTGAATTTTTCAAAATGTACAGAGGATTTAGCCACACGTCTTCCATTGGAATGAACATGTGTATTGTCTGTAGGAGAGAAAGAGATTCAAAAACAGACAAAATGCTTTAGTCTTTCCTTCAGCGGTCTTCTGTTTGTATTCTGCCTGTTAAAAATAAAAGATAACTGCAGATTGCGTTCAACAGACTGGCGAACACCTCCATGAGCACAATCAACATGAGCTGAGAGGGACTCACTTTCCTTCATGAATACATTTACATTATGTCTTGTGAAATTACTGAACAGCTGTTAGGGAAAAAAGAAAACATGATCAGTATTCTTGCAGAGGGACTTACTGAGGACCAATCACCAAATACACATGGCAAATAGAAATGGCAGTCTGAAAAGGTGATAAGCAATCAAGTACAGACAAAAGTGAGACACTGTGACCTTACATTCAGCATGAGTAGTAAATTAGCATATCTGTGCGGTGTACTAGGAAATTAAGAGGACAATAAGGACAAAGTAGATTTAAGTCCAGCCATGAGCTGCACAAATCTGAAATATCTAATCTAGTGTAATTACAGTCTATTTTACATCCCGCATTCCAGACCTTGACCACCTAATCTTTCCACCAGCAACCAGCAGTTCGCAGCTAGGTTTACAGACTTGACCTATATGATTAAGCAAGGCACATTTTGCATTTATGGGACACGGCCTAGTCACGAAGGGGGATAATCTGGAGCCAGACAAGTGACTCAGAAAATGGGCTCAATTAACATGTCTTTGTCCATAATGTACCATTCAGGAATTTTTCTTAGCAGAAGTCACTCCCTTCTGACCTGTAAGAGATTCTTATTATGCATATCAAGGTATGAGAGCTAAAAGAGAAAATTATTTAGGTAAACTGATTTCTGTGCTCCAGGCATGCCCCTCTGCTGGGAGAACAAACCAGAAGCAGTCTGTTCCATGAATGCTGTACCTGAGAGGGCTCTCAGAAATGTCTTGTTGAAACTGCTCCAATGAAAGGGGACATTTGAAGTGATATTCCTCATTTCAGAAGTTCAGAACTCCCAAAATGACACTAATTTGTCCCAAACAGATAGATGTTATCATTAGGGCTCATAAAATAACATTTGAAGAACACGTTTTTGCCTTTGCAGGTATTGACTAAAGAAAATAGAACAAGGCTTGCAGATTCTTTCTTCAGAGATCTTCATCTACTGTATGTACAGAGGTCTTTCTCTACTAGTTTAAATAGCATGCTGGTCTGGATTACACTGCTAGTATATTTGATAAGCATATCAAGAACTGAAATACAAAATTTCCCCCAGGCAAACTATAATTTTGCTTACCCAGGAGTGTTGCTTTATCCCTAAGAGCAGGTAAGAAACTTCTTCTGAAAAGGGAATATTAAATTAGTAGCTTCAGTAGCCCTTCCCCTGTTCCCCTGGCAATACATACACAAGGCTTTTATCATGGACACATCTTTAATTCAGTAAGATTTTTTTTTTTACTGAGGAAAGAACATTAAGATTACCTGCAGCCTTTAAGTAAACACAAAGAAATATGGAAATATAAAATACAGCTGTAAGTTTCACCAACATTTTATAAAAATACATATGTGATGGTAACAGGTATTGTTATTAGCATTGTTCAGCAATATTATACAAAATTACAAGCATGTAGGCAGAGGAAAAACTATTATGTACTCACAGGCATTAATAATTGCTGATTTCCACAAAGAAGTTTAATATAAGGGGATAAAGTACAGTAGGCATTCCTCTAGATTTGTGTATATTCTAGGCAGATCAATGCATGCACTGGTTGATCGTTACTGTAGATTATACAGATGTAAAGTGTGTCTGACGGTCATAGGGTATTTCACTCTCATGACACATGCAGAATCATAAATTCTTACATATTTTTTCTGGGAGCACCAGAACTAATGGGAACACTAATCCTCTCAGACAAAATTATATTGAGAATAGACAACAAATTAGCTAATCTATGTTTTATTAGGAAAGTCTTATAAGCCTATTTAGATAATTTAGAGACTTCATGCTGTGCATATTAAAGCAAGGTAAAAAGTGAATAGGAGGTCAAAAAAAAGAAATGCTCCTACAATGATGGGAACTTGTCAAAGTCTTTGGTCAGATACAGGCTCATCAAGACAACTCCATTCACTTTAATGGACCCACACCAGTTCACGGAAGTGTAAATCTGTCCTCATGTTGCCATTTTACTTGTTGTCATTTCCACCTACATCTCTTTTTTTGTCCATAATGTTACTTCTTTTCTTGCATCCTTAAGAATCAGGAACAAATGCTTCTCTTCAGGATCCACATGCTTACTTTAATGTGAGCTAACAGATAAATCTTGTTCCCATTTGCAGGGAGCGCAAAGGAAAGAAAATCTCTTGGAGATCGTGCAAGGCTTGACATGATTAAAGCCCTAGCTAAGCATACTCTGCTGTTGCAACAATGAGAGACATTCCAGACACTTCTTCCAGAAGTTATAAGTTGTGAATATTGTGGCTTTTCTCTAAAACTGAAAGTGATAGCCATTGGTTTAATTTATTTTTCTATTTTCTTTCCAGTTATATTTGAGTTTACACTACAATGATATACATTGGGCTAGGAGCAGATTACATTCCCCCGCCCACTCTTCATTAGTACACAGTGCATACAGTTCATGCAGTTCATGCAGTTCAGGGTTTTCCACAAAAAAACATGAACAAATTATGGAAATTAAGCTGCTAACAAATGTAGGACTGTTACTGGTTTTCTTTCATTCTCAAGTCACACTGCAGAAATATGATTTTATACTTTTAATAGCAGCATCATTATTGTGATAATGGCTAATAGATATCAGACAAATTTTCCAGAAGAAAGTTTCTCATAGTAAGTTAACTCTGTCCGCTGGGGAGGCAAGGTCAGCACTTGAGCCTGCCAGGTTCTTCTTCTGGTCATTTCTACAAAGTCGAAGTACATTTCTAGCACACTTTTTCAAAATCTCATTAACTCTTGGGGCAAATGAGCAGAGGCTAGAAACTAGTCCTCATACTTCACAGAAATCTCAGAGTGAGACGTGTGTATCAGAATTTCTCGTTGCCATTAGCACACCACTACAGAAAGACAAAAATGAAGGAAAAGACCTCCATTCATTTCTCCTATGCTTTAATTCTGTTCTCACACAACTTGCTTGGCTTCACTGCTTTAATAAAAAGACAAACAGAAGTAGCACTACATGCACACACACCCCTACAGACAGTTTCACCATTTATTGTGACCACGTACATCACTCTCAGGCTAAATGATAAGCAGGATGTCCCTTGCCTTCACAATATAAGGGATATAATGAAAGAGCTTTTAGGATAATGAACTGTCCTGTACCAGAAAAATGATTCATTCTTTTAGATGCATTACCTTCCACACCAGTATCTAATGAACAAAATTGTTAGAGTGGATGGAAGTCAAATTGCACAGATAAGAGATCTTTTTATGTGTATACCTGGCAAACAAATACTCTGTTATGGATTTTTAATCACTCCATGATCATATGACTATAATGCATCTCTGGAATAGTATTCTAGGGATGCATTTACTTTAAGTGTTTCATCCAAAATGTTCTTATTAAACTTTTTTATTTCCTCTGTAGTAAATTCTTCTCTATCTGATTGGAAATAAATAGATAGCAGAGAGCTCTCAATAACTGATTTGATTTCTAACCTATTTATCATACATACTGTAATAAGTTATTGCTTGTGACAGAAAATGCATTATATATTGCCTGTGAATCTACTGGAAAATGCAAATGCACTGCTACTTCAGCCACATTCTCTTTGCAAATCAAACCCTGAACCAAACAGTTTTCTCATCCTCCAGCAACTTCAGATATGGTAACTCGGAGCAGTCACAGACACTTCCATAACTTTCCAGCGAGAGTAGATACAAGACTCGTCTACATATGAGAGTGAAAAGATTAAGCTTCTTTGAAGTAAGGTTTCTTGTTCCTCATGAGTGCCTCCAAACTTCAATGCAATTTAGTTTGTGTGTATTGAGTTCGTGTTTTGATAGTCTGTGTGCAGACCTGATCTCAGGCAGGAGTAAATGTAGAATGCTAAACGGCCAGTTCTGAGAACAGTGGCAGTTTGTGAAGCCCTTCTCTCAAAGGATTTGTGTCTCAGCTGTGCTTCAGTGTGGATTTTTTAATACCTGATAACAGATTAACCTAGCCCATCATATTCACATCCTCACAAGGACATTATTAAGCACTTTTTTTCTATTTAGCCATTTACAATCACAAAACATAAAGAAACTTGCTGTCTTTTCAAATATTTGATGTATTTGTCTGAAACTACATAAGGCTAATATCTGCATTAAAGGTAGGCCACAGTCACAAGCCTATGTGTGTAGGTAGAGAGAAAACACAGCCTGTTATATTAGTCCCCTAACAAAAGAGGCTGAAAATTAGAAGACATCCCACAACACAGAGATCTAGCACAAGAGCCCCTTCTTTTTACTGCTAAGCTCATTGTACAACTAAACTCTCATTTCACTTATACCTCTTTAAAGTTGACTAAATGTTGCCTTTGCTATGTCCCAAATATCTAGTTCATAAGCTTTGCAGGGCATGGATTATTGGTTTTACAACAAAAATCATAGACTCAACAATTTCCATGTCAATCATTAGTATCTATAAGAAAACTTTGCACACCATAATCCTCTGAAATGAGACACAAAAGTCTCTACTCTGAGTATTTGATTGGAAAACCAAAAACAAACTAACACAAGCAAACAAGGAAAATAATGCATTGGAGAGGGGAGGAGGAATAGGATGTGCACAGAAATGAATTTGGAAGAGATAATTATAGCTAGAGCTTCTTAGTTCATTACCATGTGCACAAGTGTTTGACTTTTTTACTTCCACAGCTCCCGTATGCAGATATAATAAAGAGAAGACATGGATTTTAGTTGCAATTAGCTATGCACCTGTTTCTGTGCAGAGTAAAGGCCTAGCTATTCTGGAAAGGATCAGAAACTTTGAGAAATGGGATGCAGCAGATAAAGATATTTTCTGGTTTTGTGCAGCGTAAATTGGGGGTTTAGGCTGCATAGAGACCATAATCAAGCAAAATCTAAGAACTGAGCTTAATCAGTGTGGAAGAGGGGGAAATATTGTAAAAGCAGACTGTAATGATCACTTTAAAATTTAAAGCTAAAGTTATTATTATGTCCCAAACCCTCATCACTTTCATGCAAGTAAAACAGTTGGCACTTTGCTACCAGCAAATTTCTCTAAGGTTTGATGCAATACAAGATGGGATATGGGGAGACTGTGAAGGGACAGTAGCTATTATCAGCTTTAGAAGCTAAACTCTTGTGGATTAAGTAAGGTGATAACCAAACACATTAAAGTGAGATTCTTGCTTTTTTTAAAATGGCAGGAATTAGGTAAATTGAAGGGTTTTAATGCTATTACAGATCTTCCAGGAGGAGGACAGTATCCTCAAGAGCAAGCACCGTCCAGAGATGCAGAGCCTATGTTTCATGTGCTGATTCACAAACAGATACTACGTTTGAGCCAGCTTACACATTTTCAATTCAGCAGTACTTGAAGACCAAAAACTAAAGTTAGAAGCAAAATTTCTACAGACTGGTTGTTTCCAGGCTGGGAAGTAAAAGAATTTTAAAGGACCAAAATGTTTCCCTTATTTCCACAAGTTCTGAACAGAGGCTGACAATGTATTACATATCTCGACAACACTGTAGTCTGCATCTAAATGGCAAGATATTTTCACTCTGCCGTGTTCCCTGAAAAACTATCCCCACAGGCTTAAAGACAGAGGTTTATCAGTATAGAGTAGCACAGTTTATACACAGTCTCATTTCATCCTACTTGTCAACAAATCCATTCAAAGCAACTTCACAACAGCACTAGGATAAGTCTTTAAATAAAAACAGTCAGAAGGGGATGGGTTTGTTGGAATATGAGCATCTCAAATCATAGTGTTTCTCAATTGTTTTGTTCTCTACATGCACCCCAAAAGTTACCATCTGAAAGCCACTGATTCCTATTTTGTCCTTCTGGTTAAGCAAAAATGATTCTGAGAAAAACTGCTAGTATTTCTATTGGCAGATTAAAGTTATGAGCTCTAGTTAAGACAGTAAATAGTGGAACTGAAAAGTTATGTTACTTACACAGTGATAGAGCCTGCTTTTCGTGCTCCCTCTGGACTCTGATCATTACAGTAATGACTGCAATTAATTCTCATCCAGAAGGGCAATATTTTTGTCACTGCTCTGCTGCAAGTCCAACTTCTACAGGTCCTGTGGATACAGCTTGCCTATTAGATGAAGTTAGCCAGCAAGGGCATGATTTTAGATCTATTGCTTCTTCTGTGTCAAGTGTTACTGACATAATGTCTACCCAAAAAGTTACTATTCATGAATAATTAAACGATGGCAGTATGGGAGACTACCTTAAACCCCCTGCCCTCTCCAAACAGTATTTCATGATACTTCATGTCAATCAAGTTCAGAGCTGGCTTAGTGGTGCCATATATTAACATCTCTAAAAAAGAGGGTCAAGGAAAACTGCTGGTTTGATTCTTACAGCTGCAAGCAACACTTTTAATAGCCAAGTATACATCTGCTGCACGTAGAACAAAAATATCCTTGGTTAGTTGCAGTCATGCCCATCTGTTGGGATGGCATGCTGCCTGCTCACAGGTCGGTCACATCACTGCCACATGGCACAAATGCCAGAATAGGGACAATTTATTTGGCCAGCCTGTTTCTCAGCAGAAGTTAACAGATCTTCAGCAGGACATCATTACAAACACCAGCAGTACCACTTTGATAACAAGTACTATTCAAACTTACTTACTGCTCAGTATTGGAGCATCTAAGTTCTAGGTATTTCCACACGTTCTCTCACATAGCTAGCCATCAGTCATTTGATAAAGATTGCCCTAACTGAAGTCCACTGTGAGAGATTTGTTCTCTCCTTTTAACACAAAATAACTGTAAAACAGGACATTTTTCTATGTGTTGATATGGTCAGTCCATGTCATTAACCTGTAACTAATAGTGAAGATACTGAGCTGAATCTTATCATCTGAAGCTCATAAATAATAACACAAACAGCTCTTTTGTTACATTATTTAAAATAAAAAAAAAAATTGATCTCTTTGCTAATGAGAAATGCTGACTTTTTCTAAGTGTAAACACCAATTATTTTATTTTATTGAATTCATTTTAACCAGTAGTTGGATGAATGAAAAGATACTTTCCCAACAAATTTATGGTTCATCCCATAGCATCACTTGAAAATTAAGCAAAAGTAATATCAAATTTGCCATTTGGGGAAAATTATTTATGGAATAACATTATTGCACATACCAGTAAGCTAATTCATGCATCTGGAGCACACATCTTTTTAACTTTTTAAGTTATACCTGATACTTACTGAAAATAATTTAGAGTGTGTTGAGACCCTGAGACAGGTTGTCCACAGAAAATGTGGATGCCTGAGCACTGACAATTGTCAGGCTGCATGGAGATTTCCCCTGATCTAGTAAAAAAGTATTCCTGTCTGTAGCAGGGAGGGTTGGACTAGACAAGATTTAAAGGTCCCTTATAACTCAAACCATTTTATGTTCAATGACTCTCTCAATCGATGACTCAACGATTCAATCACTCTGTGATTCAAGGATTTGGTCTCACTCTGTCTCAGTGATCATATTACTCTCTGACTCAGTGATTTGGCCCCCCTGTGACTCTGACTCCTCTATAAGTCCCCTATGACTCTATCATTCTATGACTCCATGTCTCCTCCATAAGTCCTCGCATGATGACTGTATGATGACTCTATGACTGACTCCTCTATGATTCACTCCTCTATGACTCTCACTATTGGGTTGTGTCCTTGAATCCTACATTTTATTTTAATACTCAAATTGAGTACTTTAAAATACCTTTAACAGAATTTTAGAATTCAGTCTGATTTTTTTAACTTCTGCATCACTTTACCAGTAGTAAAAAACCAACACGTTGATCAGGCCAAATTTCTCTAAAGTTACTCGAATATTTACCGTCCTAAACCCACACATTTGTGGGCAGTATTTGCAGTCTTATGTGTTCCATTTCTGCTTGAAACGAACAGTCCTTAGCAGAAGTATTTGTACAAATTAAGACTACTATTAGTATCGTAGTAAATGCAAAGAAGAGACTTCAGTATCACCAGTCCCCATCTTGAAAATGAAATCTTCAGATACATAATCGAAAGTGAAGTGCAATAATACCTGCACAAAATACATAACACAAATTCAGAGTCATATTTAGCTTACAAAGTATAATCCATCCAAATGATAGAATACTGTGATTTTTTTTTTTGTCCAAGTGGTTTCTTGTTGGAACATTAATTTGGGTTTGAGTTTGCTTTTTCACAGTATCTGCTTTC
The DNA here is from genome assembly GCA_013397515.1 of Upupa epops. Taxonomy (NCBI): domain Eukaryota; kingdom Metazoa; phylum Chordata; class Aves; order Bucerotiformes; family Upupidae; genus Upupa; species Upupa epops. Next base: position 212,460 of record VZRI01003148.1, read on the forward strand.
TTTCTGTTTAAACACCAATAGAAGTTATAATGTGGAACCCCTTTCTGAAGAAAGAGATTGCAAGTTGAATCTGGCCCCAAAACAATATCATGTGAGCAGGGGTGATCCATTGTAGTTTAGACATCTGACCAAACCCAGCCATCTGTTTCATTACCATCAGTTCCCCAACAATGTAGAAAGCACTAGTACATCACAGAAAACACAAACCTAGGTAAAAAGGGTTTTTCCCATAGAGAATTTGTAGTAAAACAGACTGTGGAAAATAAATTACCCTAGTGGCTTTTCAAGTACAGTGTCTTGACTTTTAACAGTAAGCTCTCCTCGATTTCAGCCAGCAATACATAAAAAACTTTGTTTATATAAAGACATATGTATTTATAAAAATATTTATGGAATATGTTTATTATATAACTTTATATAAATTTTTATATTCAAAGTTTTTGTAATTATATGAAAACTTTTATGTAGAAACTCCAAATGAAAATTGGGATAGGATCAGTTTTAGATGTTTTATTTTTTTAATTTCTCTAATTTTTACATAATTTAAGTATATTTTTCTTTCTAATGTTTTGATAATAAAATATGTATTGGAATCAGTTAAAAAAGAAAACAAGAGAGAAAGGCAGTAAGAACAGCAATTGTTAAAATACTGGAAGGTTACACTTAAAAAAATCCTTCCCTTTAATTTGTATCAAATATTTCCATTACAAAATGATTAATCAAAAAGACTTGCTTTCTTATTAATATGAGATATTCCAATAGTTATCTCATTCAGTGAATGAATTAATTCATTTTAGAAGCTCATCATTTCTGGGGAAAAATTTTTGAAATACAGATTGTGCTGATAATTTTGAACAGCTATCACATAAATGCCAGAGCAAAAATAGAATGATACTGCACAAGAATGAAAACCCCAAGGCTAGCTCAGGTCATGCGGTCTTCCTAAATGGGGTAACTAGTACTAATCAGTATGAATAAAAGTAGCGTGTCTTAGCCAAAGTCAGCATTAAAAGCTAATTAAATTTTATCTGATTGTGCTGGAAACATTTTTTGCCTCTTAAGAGTTCTTCTTAGCAGGCGACCCTAGATAACACAAGTGCTGTACCAATCCACAGCGATGCCTATCTGGTTGAGGGGAATACAAGGTTGTACCCATTTGCCAGCCAACAATCAGGTGTATTTTATTTCCTTCACAAGGGACACTTTGTTCAGATCAGAGTTACCATTCTCATTTCCATCGCAGACCCCTTTCTTCTACTTGCTGGGTAAGATGTACTCTGATTAGCAAGGCTGCCTCCAGTGATTTCACTGAGTCATGCTCACTTAGGTCTATACCAAATTACCCCTGAACACCCTTTCTATACACAGACTGAAAATAAAGCAAGGCTGAACTCAGAGAAGCAGGCATGCCAGTGCTCCCACTGAAATTAAAGATGAAAAACAATTTATTTGAGAAGAAAATGGTAGGGATAAAAGGAGGTTTAATATGTGACCAGAGAAAGCAATTTTAGCTACAGGTTGAAACATGACATCGGAAACAGTCAGTCAAAAGTGTCTACAGAGTTTATGAATCACAGAAGACACTGGATGGGAAGGAACCATTAAAGGTGAACTACTCCGCGCCCCCTGCAATAAGCAGGGACACCTTTAACTAGATCAACTTGCTTAGAGCCCCATCTAACTTGACCTTGAATGTTTCCACAAAATCAGGCAGATGGATGAGGATAGAATACATAGTCTGTCTCAGCCTGGAGTAGTGTCCCAGTCTGGAACACCATGACACATCAGCAACATGCAGAAATTAGCTGAAGCAAAGAAAAAAGCAAATTCTGTAGGTAGTTAATGGAAGAAAGTGAGTTCTGAGAGGGGAATAAATGAGATAAAATCAGATAATTTTGTGATTACTAAGGAAAAGAAGTGAAATAGAGCAACAACGTAATGTAGGTGGTTATAAGAGCGGAGGAAGGAAAGGAATTATTTCATGTAGCACAACAGACTGTAACTACCTGAAGAAGCAATAGCTGACATTAAGTAAAGGACAATTTTAGATATATATTAGGAAATACTTTCTGATCCATTAGATTTTAACATATTCTTCTGAGGAAAGTACTGAAATCCTGGTTATTTGAGAAATGTAGCAATTAGGCTGGGAGAACTAACAGACAATACACCGAGAGGAACAATATAGCACCTGCAAGAAAATTGAAAAAGTTTTATCAGGTCATCTAATTCACCTTAATTTCTGTGAAAATTAATGTTTGCTCTTTTCCCTTAGTTTGAGCTTTGCTCACCCAGTCATGAAACCTCTTAAATCTCTGGACTCAAAAAATGCCTTTCATTCAGGCAGCAGTGCCTCAAAGCTATTCACGCTAATTAGCCAAGGTCATTTAAATACATTTTGCATGAAGCACCTTAAACTCAGTGTGCCATTTTATATATTTATCAAATTACTAATCAATATGCTATACCACAGTTACTACTGGGCCTTGAGCTACACACAGAATGCCGCATGAATTCAAATTGTGCAAGCTGCTGTCTGCACAGATGAAATTAAAGTGTATGCAGCGATCGTTATTCACAACACAAAAGAAATGAAGAAGTGGGCTAAATGCAGTACATAACACGAATCTGTATTTTAAGTAAATCTTAACTCTGTTGTTGGTTTCTTTTTTTTTTTTCCTTTAACAAACGTTGTGTTAAACTAGCTTCGATTTCACTTTCTTTCTCCAGCATATTACCTCCACTGTATTGGTAAAGTAATTTATTCCATCCTCTGTGGAGTGCCTGGATCTCATTTGCCAGCATATTTATCTTTCCTGCCACTGCATTGTCATTCATCTGCAATCTCCACAGAATACCAGACCTGTGCAGAATTTCAATTAGGATTGATTCAACTAAATCCAGGCCACAGCACTGAGGCTGACAGGGTGACCCCCTGAGAATTTAATATGCCGAATCTAAAAATAAAATTAAAAAGGTAAAAATACAAAACAGAAACAGCTCAAATTCAACACCATAATTCATTAAATCCTCTATATATTCAGTTTAATCTGGCTCACAAAAGACTTTCTTCAGGGTAAACTGCTTTGCAGTAGTTTTGATAACCACAGGAAAGAAATTACCATTAAAATCTCTACTCTTCCTTTGAGGTCTAATCAACTCAAACCCAGACATTTTGTAATGAACCGAAAAATTATTTCCACAGTGGCTGAATACCTAAAGCTTTCTACTTTGTATACGTGTACATTCAAAAACCAGTACAGCGTAGGTACACAGGTAAAATACCTCTTTTATTGGAGACTTGATTTGACAGACTTCCAGGGGTTTTCACTGTAATCATTGACAGACTTCATCTCCTTGTCAGTTACACGTCCTTAAAGACTTGCTTAAATAATGTGTGGTTACTAGGGCAGTTTTGTGGGTTTAAAGGCAGCTGAAACACAGAACAGTCACCTGAGAGGACTTTCTTCCTCTAAGTATTCCAGTCTTAATTTTGTATTAGCTGCTGTACACAACACGATATATATTATATACCAGAAGCAAATGTAAGTCAGATGTAAGATGTCAGCTTTCATCCACAGCATTACAGTAGAAAAGTGAAATAACAATTACATATTTAATTACATTTTTTCTTGTTGCCACTAAAGAATCCTCTTGTAAGCACCTTCCCCAAAGATTGAATTTCAAACATTGAAAACCTCTACAATTTAACTTAAAAGTTAAATATATATATATATAAACCACCTACCATTAAACACGACATTAAAAGTATACAAATGGAGCAGGAAAATATCAATACACACACATATTTATTTTGAATAAAATACGAGTCAGCTGGAACTTGTTGCAATAATTAAAAGAGACATTGAGTTGTTTATGCACACAGATACCACATCAGTGAGTGTGGCTTGAGCAAAGCAATTAATAGATAGAATCATCAAGGATCAGAAGGGACCTTGAAAGATCATCCAATCCAGTCCCCCTGCCACAGGAGAATAACCCAGACCAAGTCCAGGCAGGTTTAAAATGTCTCCAGAAAAGGAGACTCCACAACCCCCTGGGCAGCCTCCTCCAGTGCCCCGTCACCCTCCCTGGGAAGAATTGGTCAGGGTTGGAAGTGACAACAGGATCATCCAACCTTTTGCCCCTCCAACCCCCCTGCCATGGGCAGGGACACCCCAGTCTACATCAGGCTAGCCAGATTGTCATCCATCCCAGCCTTACACACCTCCAGGGACGGGGCCCCAACCAGGCAACCCATTCCAGGCTCTCACCACTCTCATGGTGAAGAACTTCCTCCTCGGAGCTCACCTCGGAGCCTCCTCTTCTCCAGACTGAACAGCCCCAACTCTCTCAGTCTGGCCTCATAGAAGAGGTGCTCCAGCCTTCTGGCCCTCCTCTGGACTCGCTCCAGCACATCACATCCTTCTTGTAATAAAGGCTCCAGGTGGGGTCTCACCAGAGCGGAGTAGAGGGGAAAATCACCTCCCTTGTCCTGCTGGCTACACTTCTCCTGATGCAGCCCAGGATCCAGTTTGCCTTCTGGGCAGCAAATGCACACTGCTGGTTCATGTTGAGCTTTTCATTCACAAGCACCTCCCAAGTCCCTCTCCTCAGGGCTACTCTCCAGGCAGTCACTGCCCAGCCTGCATTTGTGCTTA